>CATIWQ010397810.1:0-40417 GCA_949673415.1 Euphorbia schlechtendalii
GACTGAAACATTGTTCAGAAGTTCAAGAAGGATCACTTTCATTAAATTGTTGTAACTTACACTAAGCTGAGGGTAAGATAGTGTAAGGGAGCGAAGTTCTAGTAAGAAGGGTACTTAATAGAAACGAAGCTCAGAGCCTTAGATATAGAAGGAAGGAACTTCTGTATTGGTATAGCTCCACAATAACTGTTGAAGGGTACTTCAGTTGAAATATTGTAAAAGGTTTACTCTTCACCAGAAGAAGAGTTAATATTAGATTAAATCTTGGACTGGAGATTCCAAGGACTGGATTAGGCAGAGGCTGAACCAGGATAAAAATCACTGTTTGTATTTTTTTACTCTGCTTAATCTGTATATCTATCATTTTCGCATCTGAAACACCTAAATTATAAAGGGGGACTCTGAGTAACTAATACTTACTCAGAAGCAACTTCTGAAGTAGTCTTCTGAAGATTAAACGAAAACTCGAAAAAGAGTCATTCACCCCCCCCTCTGACCTATTTAACACCCTTACTGGGTCCTACATTTTTACTTTAATCTTTTTCTAGATTGAATTGTATTAAGAATTATTTAAATTTTATAAATATAAATAATTTTTTATTTATATATTCATTTTTATATTATTAAAATCAATAATATTGATTTTCATGATAAACAATTATGAAAAGCATGTTGCAATAATGGAAAAAGTGTTGCAAATGATAAATAAAATGTAAAATAAAAGTGCTGCAAACTTGAATAAAAGTGATGCAAATTATAAATAAAGTGTTCAGAAATAGCGTTGCCGTTGCGTAAAAAAAGTGTTGCTAACATACTAACGGTCGGTAACTGTGACAGCGGGAACTTATTAGCAACACAAATAATTGAGTTGCAATAGGGTCAAAAAGTGATGCAATGGCTGCCTGTTGCAACACTTTTTCGGTGGGTTGCTACAGATATGAAATGTGTTGCAATAGACATCTATTACAAGGAGAGCAGAAACATCACTTTTTTTTTACGATAAGTGTTGCAACATAAGCTGTTGCATCATTTTTAGCACTTTAAACAATATTTTTCCGGTGTTGCAACAGGGCATCTATGACGTAGTACCGCAATTGTTTTTGTTGAACATAGCTTTGAAATAGATAAGGTTGTTGATTTCAGTTGTCCAATTTTTCCGTTAGCCGAAGGTGTTGATATTATAATACTCGTTGTTCATAAGCTTAATAACTCGTTGTATTGTCTAAAACAGGCTAACTATCAACGGAATTCTATATTACATCTTCACTTGAGTTTGAATTCCTTGTTTGGTTGAGAGTGTTTATGATAATTAGAATCAAAAAATTTATTAGCAAGCTCAGCGCAAAACAAACATAGAATTCTGAGAATATTTTATTTTTACCGAGTGGTAAACTCAAGTAGACTTACAAGATAAACCTAATAATGAATTAAATTGTATTGGGTACAAACAAATAATTTTGGATAAAGTTGACCTAACACAATTATAGAACCAAACCTAAATACAAATACATAATTGATTCAAATATATATTTAAATTTAAAAGTAAAAAAAGCAAATTAAGTTAAAGTAGAGTAACTAACTGGTAATGTGAAAAGTACAAAGATATAATACTTTATTGAACAGATGATTAATTCTGAAAAAAAAGTCATTTTGCATTATCTTACGAAAAATAATTATATACTGAAAATAGAGTTCGCCGTTTATGTATTTCGTTTACAAAGCAATATATTACATGTTCAATCATTTTGTTTCTTTAAATATATATATACAGTTAAAGTTGAAAACTTAATAACTATCAATATAGCATAAGCACCATTAATCCATTCATAAATAAATTGAATTGAAAGATGGTTTTAAAATATTTATTGAAATCTCTAAGTTCATAGTCAAATTATTTATCAATTGTCAATATATACCGAACTACCACTTAGGTTTAACTTTAACTTGTAACATAGTTGAAATAAATAGTATCTACAGACTTGCATATAAATAACTAAATTCAATCAGTTTGAATAGCATATATAAGCATAGTGTTCAAAAACATAGTTTTTGAAGAAGTGTAATCCAAAACATGCATTAAAAAAATTTGTGGAGGAAATTATTTTGTACAATTTGTAATTCTTTGGATATTTCCAAGGAATAGGAGAAAGTCTTCCTCAATCGTTTCCCTAACAATTTCAATTCACGCCTGCTATTTGATTTATATTCGTAAAATCATTTCCCACCACCTTACATAATTTCAAATCCATCCAAACCCATTTTTATGGATCAGACTTTGATAGATATATTTCAAAATAAACTCGACTCAACTCTTGTATTTTTCATATATTGAAGATTAGAAACAACTAAGAATTGATCTTCCATCATTCACACTTATTATTCGTTGACATACCAATTTATATATTATACTGGATGAATGTTACAAAACTAATACCATGTCAGTTTTGATGTTTTTTCACTAAATATCAAAATTTTTTAAAAAATATATTAATTTATTAAATTTATTAAGTCGAACTTCAGAATGAAGTTTCAAGTTGGCCAGAATCGCACATTATTAATTTAAAATGATTGAGCCTGGACAGAGAAAATTTCAGTATATATATAGCTCACGCATCAAAAGGTGTAGTACATAGCAACCATTTTTAAGTAAAATTTATCCAAATTTGTATAGACTATCACATGTTATGTAATACAACACTATTTCTCTAGGTGAAAACTTCTAATGATTTAATTAACATAGAAAAACAAAAGAATAATGTAAAAGATTGTAAATGAAAAAGTAATATTTTCCATCTAATTTAATTTTGTAAAATAACTGAAGAGTTGATAATAATGCAATTAAATTAGCATATGGTTAGTTTTAAGCATAGATAAAATAGCTAGCACAATATGATGTAATTCTATACACGTGAGAATTTTATGAAATAGCTAATAGTAAATTATATTCTTTTTATTTTAAATAAATTCAATTCAATGTGGTTATAAATTTAAATCATGGCCTCGTAGGATGGATATATGGTTTCAATGTCAAAGAGTATCAATCATACATTGGGCTTTTCTTATTACGTGCAAGTACTTCTACCTGGTACATATTCTTTCACTTGTGGTCCATTTTATCCCTTTAGTCCACCAAACGATACGACAAGAAAAATTTAGGACAGAATTAGACTGTTGTTACTTTTTTCATGTTTCTGCAAAAATATGTGAGAATATAATTAAAGACTATGCAAGGTAGGGGTGAGTATTGGTCGGTTCGGTTCAAGAATCGAACCGAATCAAATAAACCAATAATCAAATAATTAAAATTTTGAGAACCAAATACCGAACCGAATAGAATTCGGTTCGATCCGGTTCGGTTTAGTAAAAAATCAAATTATTAGATAAAATAATCCATTCAAAAAAAAATTCTAAAACATGAGCTAATTAAACTAGTAATCAATAAACAATCTATATTTCTATAGACCGAAACAAATGGTTAAATGCAACAAATCAAACCACATTCAAGAATCAGTACCTACTACCAAGTTTGCTTTCTAGATATCATCTATTGTTAATTTCAAAATATAATATAAGAATCAAATGCAACCATCCAATGAAACTTAAGAGCATCATCTCATAAATTAATAAATCACATAAACTAAAAGTATTGGTCCAAAGACAAATTGACAAATCATTATATCTGAACTAAAATACAGTAATTTATATATGATTTTAATTCGGTTCGGTTCTCGGTTTATTCGATTTTTTTTCCAAAAACAAAGAACCGAACCGAAAACCAAATTATTCATATATGTGGACCAAGAACCGAACCAAATTAGTTCGGTTCGGTTCGGTCCGGTCCGGTCCAGTTCGCCGGTTCGGTTCGGTTTTTTTGGTCTTTTGCTCTCCCCTACTAAAACTTATATTAGATTTTTAAATTTTATTGTAATTCAAAACTTATAATGATTCTTTTATCAACATATTGGACCTAATTTAAAAACTAAACATATACAGTAGGGAAATTAAAGAAAATGATAAAAAAAATTTCGATTTTTCTGTTATTATAACAAAGATGAATTTTTGTTAATTTTGTCAGTTCATTGTATTCTCTTTTTTTATCATTTTTTATGTAACTTATCTCTACCCTTTTGTAACTACCTTTCCTCTCCTATCTAATTTGTATTTTGCAACTTAAACGTTCATATCTTACATACCGTTGATTTTTCAATTTTGTTCGTCTTAATTTTATCTTTCAAATGACCTACACTTCGTATTTTTCGAAAAAAATAATTTATCGCAATCTTATACATGATATAATAGTGGCACAATACCCTTTTTTCAACAATTTCATGAATGTCTTATACATGATATAAAAGTGGTATTATGTATTTATATAGTCTTTTTCTCCTTTATGTCCACAACAGTATTGAAATTCTCAATAAAATCATGACAAGAAGACCTTAAGCTTGGTATGAAAGCTATTATACATGGTATGATATTGATATAATGTATTTATGTTTCACTTTCTAGTAAAACACTTTGACATGAAAGTCTTATACCTTGTATAAGAGTGGTATCACATGTTCGATGAAATACTTGACTTGAAACAAAAACAATATACTTTGTATAAGTGTGGTATAAGACCTTTGTTTTAAGTCAAGCATTTTATCGAACATGTTGCAAGCATATACAAACAAATGCTTATACATGGTACAATAGTAGAATACTACCTTTTTTACTACATTTTCATGAAGGCCTTATACATGATATAAAAGTGATATAATGTATTTATATAATCTTTTTTCTCCTTCAAGTTCACAATAGTAGTGAATTTCTTATAAAAATCATGATAAGAGAACTTTAAACTTGGTATGAAAGCTCAAAGCGGTATAATGTATTTATATAGTATATTCATCCCCCCTTCATGCATTCCTTAATTGCATTCGTTTATGTCCATAAAAAAGCTCAATACTTAATTAACAAAAGGAACACATGTTAAAATAGATTAATTCTTTATTATTAAGGTCAAGTTTGGTATTGTTTTTCAAATTGTTGGTCCATAAAATTACTCTCACAAATTTTTTATAGATTTACATAGTTTGACTTTAAACAATACATTTTTTGTCCTTCATATTTTTTAATTATCTGACTTGTTTTTTCCACAATCAATTATGTTGCTTATAAAAAAGCTTGAAAATAGAGTTTTTTTAAAAAAAAATTTGGGTAAACACGAGCAAACTATCCCTAAGAAATGTATTCACTTAAGGTTTGAAAGTATGTGAATACAAGTTTGAAGTTTTATCTATTTATAAAGACAGCCATTTTCACTGTTAATGGAAATTTTTAGAGCACGGTTGAATTTTTTTTTTATATGTTAGGAGAGATACAAATGAAACAACAAAAATGTTAGAATTTTTTTTCCAATTATATGTCACGTAAGAATTTTAAACTAATAAAAAATGAGTATGCGTTTGTATATGAACCAAAAACGTGGAAAGCTCGGTTTGATTGAAAGCGGAATCAGTTTGTTATCCAACCGAATTTCCAATAACCACTAAAGACTTGGTTCAGTCGAACCAAAAATAAAACCAAACTTAGATTATGCTTACTATGGTAACTAAGTCATAATATTCTTTTATAACTGACTAACCATATTCAAATTGAGTTAAAAATCTGAGAAAAAATTCTACTATCTTTATGAAATTCACTCGATGGCAAATTATAGTTAAACTAAAAATTGCTTTTTCAGTTGAAATGAAAAATATTCTTCAATTTTTAGTTTTCATTTTCTTGGAATACAAATAAATTCACTCCACTTCAATCTAGTTATACGTAATTATAAATTTACATTGTAATATGTTCAGTTTAATTCAACTTTCAAAAGTTGAAAAATATTGTACCTCAATAAAAGCACAATATTATATATAAAAAAGCATGCCTATGTAGATGAACTAACAGGAAGGATTTTTTTTATTGAAACATGAAAGCTATTTAGCAGAATTTTCAGATAACCTCTAAAAACTATGTTTAGTGAAACCAAAAATCAAACCACGTTTCATTACAAAATATGAATACTTAGAGCATCTTCAGTAGTTTGTGGATTCCAAGTTTAAGTAGTATGTGGAATAGTTCTTTTTTTATTAAGTGACAATAGTCTTAAAAATAGACAATGTCTATTTATAAGATATGAAAAGTAGATTGTCTATTCCCTTTTAAATTGTATTCATTGTAGACAATGTCTATTTGATTGTCTAGATGTAGACAATCAAATAGACATTGTTTACAATTAAAGATGTCACATCATATATGAAAGATGAGATAGACAAACTACTAAAAATGCATTTTCAAATTGATTGTCTATTTCTTCTTATATATGAAGACAATTTATGGAATAGAATATTTACTAAATATGCTCTTATGATTTAACTTTCGAAAAACTTGGGAAATGACTCTAATGTTCTAAATTTTAGAGAATCTTTTTTCCACTTTATTTATTTAACATGAGTAGGAAATCCAAGAAAAAGAATCCAATAATTCTATAGGATGACATGTTAGTTAACTTCTCAAACCTCCTGGTTATAATTAAAGTTGATTTTTTTATTAGAATGAAAAATATCGTTTATTCTTTAACAAGAAACTCAATATTGTAGCAAAAGAGATCAAGGACCAGTTTGGGATTACTTTTCCAGGCTGTTTTTCCGAAAATCTCAATTTTCAAGCTTTTGATATAAGCAGTAGAGTTGCTTTTGAAAAAAAATAAATCCAGAAGTTCCTAATTATATAGTATGAAGGATCAAAATGTGCTATTCAAAGCTAAAATATGTAATTCTATTAAAAGTTTGTGAGAGCAACTTATTAGGACAGGAGCTTGAAAAACAATATCAAACAGACCCTAAGTAACTCAGAGTAAGTTGACATCTTCAGCAACTCTTAATCATAGATGTACATGGCTAATTGTCTATATCTGTATATCTTAAAAGTAGAAGCCATAAAGTTTCTCTAATGCAACCATGATTCATTAGTAAATTTCCATCCTTAGGAATAAATAACAATCATTTCCATATAGAATCAAACAAGAATTTTCATAAAACAAAGATTGTATGTCACACATATAATCATAAAATCATTGGTAAAATGATACATCATTTTACTCTAAAATTGTTCTAGTTTCAAATTCTCACTCTTGAAATCACCAATCTCGTAAGCAAATGCTTTTATAATGCTCGTTTCTAATATCCTTTCATGATATGATCTTCGTTGTGAGTCTAATTTACAAAAAAATTGATAGGTAGTTGTATTTCGATCAAGAAGTCATCATCTAATTCTTCAGTCAGGGCTTTCTTTCCGAAAACGAGTTCTTGCTACTTGAAGGACCCTCCATCGAGGTTCCATGACCGAATGTCTGCCAATTGTTTTGCCTTTGTCTCGCTTGGCTTAAATCCCCCCTTCCTTCTAGTCCAATTAGCACAGGATCAATCTCCTGAGGCAGAGTCAATGGCGAAAGTGGCGGATAATCCTGCAATGTAGCGGAAGACGGCATGGAGTTGAAATCTGAGGCCGTCAATTGACTCCAACCAGGCCAGTTAGCACCAGAACCAATCAATTGATTGTCAGACCAGTCGCCAATGAAATTCGAATCCAGATATTGGTCCTGTGTCTCTTGATCACTAAAGTTCAAGAAAGAACCAATTTGCGAAGGATCAACAAAGGAATCCGACGGGAAAATTCGTCGAGCCGGCTGTCCTTCGTTGGCTGGAACCGAAACTACTCCATCGACATTGCCCGTGTTCAGATTGTACCTGCGAAATTCAATCGTATCAATCATTTGTCAAAAAAATTCACAAACATGATGTTAGTTCGTGTTACGTGTCGGTGTGTTTCCACCTGTTGACCACTGAAGAATCGGCAACTGCGGGATTTGTAACCCTGAGGTGTTGTTGTGAGTTGAGAGGTTGGATTCGAACAGGTTCGGCTAATGTTGGTGTAGTTGTAGCGGTGGGTGGTCTTTGAGCTGGTTCGGCCCTTCTCGAGCGATGACGACCTCTGTTCATGTGCCTTTCGCAGTACTTGTGGTCGACAACTGCGTCTCTAGCGCACCGCCATTTCTTGCCATCGGTTCGACGACACCTCCCTGGCTCGGGATCATCTGACCTTCCGCCTTGCCCTTCCCGGGGATTGCCCCATCTCACTGCATTAGAAAGTGACATTTTGTTTTGTCAGATCTAGTTATAGAGAATATGGAAAATTATTAAATAAAAATGTAAGTAAGATTATTACTAGGATTGGAAGAGTAGAAATGAGGGGCGGCCGAGGGGGGCAAGGCACGAGGGAAAAGCGAATTGGTGAGGGGTGCGAGCAAATGGGGTGGCACCGGCACGTTTCCAACTATGTGCTTGTATATTTGTGTCTGGTTTTGTAGTTCCATCAACTGAGCCGGAGTGAATGGTCCCGCTCTTGTTGGTCCACCGACAACCACATTCGTGTTCGAACTTTGATCGCCATAACCTGAACATACAATTTTTAAGAAAAACAAATTCAACCAAATTAATTCCATTTAAATCATACCGTAGAATCAAAAGCAAAACACGTATATACACGTCATTAGATGATTCACAGTATAAGCAGTGCCGTTGTATAAAAAAATAAAAAAAGATACCTATGTTTCTATTGTAAGGGGGTGGCGGCAGATAGGCTGCGAAATTCTGAGCATTGAATTGTTGTTGATGGTGGTGGTGGGGAACCATATTCGATCCGAACAAGGGGTTGGTGACCGGAATATAGTCGTGTTGCATTTGCTTTGACATTGGCGTATAGAAGTTGCTAGCCCCAAACGGTCCTTGTGGCTCCTGACCAACTACAGATGAAACATTGGAAGATGTTTCATTATTGTTCTCCGAAGCAACAAAACCACCAAAATTTGGAGCCCTAAAATCCATATCTATGCACTTGAATTTTGCACTAAAATCACTCAGTCTCACTATATAGTTGCACATAATTGCCATGGTTTTATAGCCAAAGAAAAGCAATGTTTTTTAGTTGCTATAATAACCTCAACAAGTTCCTAGATTTCATTTTTGTTTTTAATAAATGCTTCTAACCTTAATTTGCTTAAAAATCCTTCCCTAAGTAATCTTTTTTGTTTTTAATAGGTAAAAAAGGATTTTGTATACTTTTTTGGGTTTTATGATTATATGGTATGATTTTAAATTATGCTAGTTTTATTGCAGTGTGACGACTGTATTAATCTGAACCATTTATTTTAAAACGAATCCTTAATAAACGATTCAGATTGCACCATCTTCACATGCGCATGGTTGACATAAAATTTTCTACTTCATATCAAATATAATAATAAAAATAATTATATTTTTCCATATAAGAGCTTATAATAAGTTGTTGATATTTGCTGAAAGAACATGAAAACTAAAATTGTATTGTAAACGCTTTAAAAGGTAATTCATTAAAACAAATACTTCGTATGATAAAATTTTTGAAGCCAATAATTGGTGAATAAAAACGTTTGACTATCTAATACAAAATAAATATACGAAATAAATAAGAACTCATTCAAGCATTTGAACAAAGACATTACTAAAAAAACAAAATGAGAAATTCTTTTTCTACGTTATTTCAAAAAAATTCCAAGCCATAATTTTTATAAATATATTTTTCAGATAAAAAACTCTCATTTTTTGTGTTTTCTAACTATTTGATGATTGTTCTAAGTTGCTTGGTAGATCTATATATACAGGGTAGATGTCGCTGTTACTATTCACTCACTTACATAAAGTGCGATTCAAAAATATAAAGTGTGATTCTTTGGAAATTTTAACTTTTGTTTTTATTCGCGTTTTGTTACATTGCTATTTGAAATGACCATCATAACCCATCGTTATAGTCTTAGCGCCGTCATGAAACTAAATATTGATTCAAATTCATCATTTTATTGTGCTATAATAATATAATAAATATTAATTAAAATATAACATTTATTTTAATTTTGTATTGATACATATAAGTAGTAAGTTAACACATTTGTTAATTATGATTCCGTTTGATATTTATTTTAGATATTTTAATTAATTTGATGCTTCTTTAATGTTATTTTTTTGTTATAATTTTATTGAACTTTAATCCATTAGAAGTTTTTCATTATAAAGTATTATTTGATACAGTAATAACAAAAACAAAGTAATAATGCTCATATTTGAAACCGAAGGGGTATTTTTGTCACTATGGCTCTGAAAACCCAGATTTTACCATATCTCGCAGGATTTGAAAGGTTGCCATGTGGAATCTCACCTAAAAGCATTCAATGGGTATACCGTTGGCATCCTAATGGTAACCGGCTGCATCTGTTATGGACATTTTAGTAAATTACATCAAGAAATAAGAGCTCTGATTACTTTCAAATTTCATTTTTTATTGCTTATTCTGGTAAACTTTTTTTTAATTAACCGTTTGCGGTATTGGCTGGGTTTAAATTTGGCCTCATTGTGTATTTTACTAAAATTATAGTGTATTTAGCTTTCATGGTATACTTAGGAAACATCTTTTTACACAAATTATCATTGATAGTAAGAAGTTTAACTAATTAGATTTAATTATAATTTTATTCACCCTTGATAATAATAACCTTCTTTCTTAATTAATTTGAATTTCTTAACTTAAAACGATCATAATTTTTTCGAAATAATTTTTATAATATTTTGTTCGTTTCATTTTTATTTTTAAAACAAGATGAACTCGATATACTTTCAACAAAAAAAATTGAAAACTAAAATTGATATAATTCATATTATACGAGTTTGCATTTTAGTATAATGTTCATAATACCATATTTCTTTCATACGTAATTTTTTCCCCAGATATAATGCATATTATACGAGTTTGCGATTTGGTATGATGTTCAGTATACCAAATTTCTCAGATTTTTGGTATAATGAACATTATGCCAAAATGTAAACTCTTGTAATATGAATTATATAAGTTTTTTTCGAAAATATATCGAATTGGATCTTGTTTTAAAGATAAAAATGAAACGAACAAAATATTCTAAAGAATCGTTTTGAAAAAATCAACGGTTTGAGAGATACGACCGTTTTAAGTTAAGAATTTCAAACTAATTAAAAGATAAAATTATTCTATGTAAGGATATTATTCATATATAGATTAAAATTGAAAAATACAATAAGACAAAATTACTAATAAATATTATTTTTGATAAAATTACAATTAAATTTAATTAATTAATATTTTTTACAATTTTTCATCTAAATCATTTCCAAACCCATTTTATAATTATAAATAATTTTTCTTTAAATTTTATAGTAATAGATAAAAATAATATAACATATATTATACAATACATGTGATTACTTTCATAATTTATTACAGTAGAATTTAAAATTACAATAAAATATAATATAATTAATTCAAAAAAGTTATCGAATGTAATATACAATGGATAAAAATAATCAAGACATACTCCCTTATATATAAGAGATTTCGGGTTTAACCATTAAGATCACGAACTTACCAAACCACGCTAGGGAGTAAGTATTTTACTTAGAAATATACAATTATTGGAAGAAAAATTTTTCTTCAATTTAGAAGAAATAATTGTTCGATGTTTACAAATTACTAAATTATAGGCTCATTTCACAGAAAATTATGAAAGCCCCAATTCAATTCTATTTATTTAGAACTTTCACGAGCTGCACTTGATATATTTTAATTGTTTTTTTAATATAAATTAGCATGATTAAATTCATATATATCTTACCATGATTTAAACTAACAATAATATCCGTTAAGTTCGTATATTGACCTATCAGATAGTAGTATAGTTTAGTTGTAATTCCATTAACTTGTATCTATCTTCTAAATAAAATTAAAATAATAAAATTTTCCTACTTATTACACTAAAAGCATCTATGATAATCAATTACAAACGAAACACACCAACCATTATAACCAAGTCTTTTATTAACAGTAAACTAGTCAAATATTCCACTTACTGAAGTAAGGTCAGTTTAATTCGATTGCTATAAATTCAAGAGAAACAGGTCTTTTGTTCTATTCTTTTCAGCCAATATGTCTTCTACTGAAACTGTTGAGTGTATTGTTGAGAATACTGCCGAAGAACAGCAAAGTCGCAGTTAAGAGCAATTTATGCGTACAAATTTTGTTTATTTATTAATACAATTTTATCATAATCAGTTTAATAAACCTATTCATTAAAGAATTAATTTTTTGGGGCAGATAATGATTCAGGTGAGCCGGAAATTAACAAGACAAAATTATTTGTGGGAGGGCTGAGGAATGCAAGTGATAATGTATTGAAGGTTCACTTTAGCAAGTACGGAACTGTGAAAGAGGCTGTTGTAATCACTGATGGACTCACTGGAAAGTGTAGAGGTTTTGGTTTTGTTACTTTTGAAGATCCTTCAATGGCTGATCAAGCTTTTAATCATCAACACATCATTCTTGGAAAAAAGGTAATTCTATTTATTCTTTTTTGGATGATGCAGTAAACAGTGTAGCTAATAATTTGAAAACAATTTTTTTATAAATCGGATTTCTCTTTTTTTTTTTTTTTTTGAGAGGGTGAGTATCGACCTCCCACCATCTCTATGGAAAAAAAAAATTAATACAAGCTTAATTGGAAAACCTAGAAAAAATTATTGAGAAAAAAAAATTAATATTTTCAATCACATGTTTCTCGAAATATCACTAGCTTTTAATGCCCAAGGGCATATCCAAGGTGTCCTAGGTCAACTAAGTCAAAAAAGAATAAGAAAATTTACCAATAAATTAAATAATAAAATTTCATCGTTACAATAAATTTTCCAAACATAAAATTTCGTTGCTAAATATTTACCAATCATCGAAAGTCAAATTCGTTGTTTGATAATTTTGGATGTTCAATTACATATATGTTAATCTAAGAGAAAGATATTACCAGGAAATCGGCAAATTTGTTTTATATAAGTGCCAACCATTGAATTCAAAAGTAGATGTTTAAAATTTAATTTCTAGGTGCTATAAAAAATTAACGGTTAATTAGGTAATCTCAACATTTTATTCGGCACCAGGCTTAGAATCATGTTCATCAAGTTTCAAAATTTCAGACAATGTTGAATATGTATATGACTGCAAGTTTGTAGTATACTGTTCCGATGGTACTTTTCTCATGATTCATTGCTCTTTCTCTTCGGTTTTTGTTTGCAAACTTAAAAATAAGGTGGAAGTGAAGTGGGCAGTTCCGAAACGCCAATGTATAAGCGAAGAAGAGCAGAGTGGTGCTTCCGGTGAAGGCAGTCCTAACATAGAAGTTCGGAGCAAGAGGATTTTTGTAGGAGGTTTGCCATCGGAGCTATCATATAATGAGTTTGAAGATTTTTTTAAAGAGTTTGGTAAAATCGAACGTATTCTTATAATGTTCGATAAAACAACTGGTACCTCGAGGAAATTCGGATTTGTTACCTATGATTCGGAGGAATCAGTTGAAAATGTATTAAAGAATAAGTATTATCAACTGAAAGGAGAACAAGTCGAGGTTAAAAAAGCCATACCAAAAAACAACTACAATCCATCCCAACCACAACACAAGGGAAATCCAGTTGTACCTCCTCAATCACAATACACGGAATTTCCGGTTGGACCTCCTCAATCACAATACACCCAATTTCAAAATTGGAGCAATTGCACTTTTGATAATATGTATTATCCTCAAATCCCAACTTACAATGGATATTATATAGGAGGTAAGTTACTCTAGTTTGTGGATTTTTCTAATAGTGGACTTGGCAATTGGCTTATAATTTACCAAATTATCCGACTCCATCTTGTGTTTGTATTTTTTCCTCCAGGTACGAGGACGAACAATCAAGTTTCATAATGTACGAACTATTCTGGGTTCTCACTGTAGAAGTATATGACATGAGGTGAAATTGGAAGTACACCCGAACATGAAACAATTTTTAGAGATACAGTTAATTTTTCTTAAATCTCCGTCAAAATTCTGATACTAAATTTTGTTATATATTTATTTTGTTGTTATTTTATATTTCTTGTTCATTAGTGTCATATATTTATCATGTCGATTATGGTCTATATTTATCCTTGATAAGTAAATTGAGTTGTTGGTAGACATGTTGTGGTTCAGACTTGAGTGGATCAAGCCCTATATTTTTTTTAGAATATGGGGGCATTTATGCCGTATTTGTGGGATTTGAACTCACAATCTCACACTTCTTGGATTTTTCAAGAATGGTAATCACTTGATCAAGTCTAGTGGTTCTATATTTATTTAAAAATGTTGATGATGCTGGACATGCTTAGGTTTTTACTTGAATCCGGCCCAACTTAACTAATCTTTTTGAGTTATTTTTCCAATTGTTTATTTCGTACAATTAATGTTAAAACTAAGTTGATATAATGCAATGAAATGTTAAGATGATTTTTCAGTTTGCGGTGAAGATAATCAAAATTAAGTTTCAGTAACAATCATGTCCTAAATCTAGCAATTTTATAAATTTGCTCCAATCTTCAATTCAACTCACCTTAATATCCATATTCAGTTTTCACATTAAGCAACAGGATAATTCGTAAAAAGAATATGGATTTTTGGAACCGAATTGATTCAAAAGAGTTATTTTAGACTAAGTTAATCTTTATTGCTATAAAGGGCCAATTTATCCAATTCCATTTCCTAAAAAAAGGTCTACTTTAAGCCTTTGGGCGAGTTAAAGGTATGTGAAAGCACGTTATTTGGAAAAGCGGATGCAAAATAGATTTGATGCTAAGGGAAACAGCGCCAAATAACAGGGACAATTAGTTAGAACTAATTATTCCAAATTACCCAAACCAAAATATAGCATTATAAATAACCCAACCCATTAAGATGTTGGGCTGGATCGGGTCAGGCGGTACTGAAACCAAAAGTGTAACGAGGTAAATGTTGTGGCTAGTCCGAAGATTTATGGACCGGGCTTGATTTTTATATAAATACCCAAATCCAGCCTTAGCCCGGCCCGACGAATAATTTTATTTTTTATTATATATTTTTACATTAAATTAACAATTATTTTAAGATTTTATATTTTATTCTATTAAATTTTTATACTTAGATTACAATACATGTTAATAAATATTAAAGATTTTAAGTAAACGTTGCAATTATATTTAAAATTTAAACATATTTTGACTATTTTATATTTTTTCTATTAATTTAATAAAAAATATTGTTACAAAAAAAATATTCATGGGCTTGGAGCGGGCTTGGGAATGACCCGACCCAAACCCGAGCTCGAAATTCTAAAGTACAGACTTGGACTAGGCTTGGGTTAACGTTTTTTTTATAAAAAGATCGTAAAACCCAACCTGATCCCTGCCCGAACTGCCTGACGAACAGGTCTAAGAGGTAGGCTGTCCTTCTCGTTTCTGTTCTTTCTTTCGTATTCACTTATGCGTTGTTTTTAATATATAAAAACAAAAGAAGAAAAATGTCATTGTCTAAGCCTAAATCAAGGGATCTATGATGGAGACAAAGCAAAAGTGGAAAGCATAATTCAATACATATCTATATATACCTCGAGGGCAATTGTTACAGACTTTAAACACACCTATTTCTGTTTTAACATGTTGCAAGAACTTTCCTTCATACAAATTACAAATTAAGGCTATGTTAATTTTAGCAGCTATTGTTTATTAACGGTTGCTTTGTTGTTACGGTTAGTTTTACTGTTTCTTTTAAAAAAATATTAGCTTTATTGTTGTTATTGGTGATTTATGTTTACTGTACTACAAATCAAACAATTTTAAGTTTTAAATGTTTTTTGAAAACACTATTTCGGACAATTTTTGGGGTGCTCCCAGCCGTTCATGCTGATGTCTTGAATGAATAATAAACGAATAAATTTACAAGAAAAGCGAAGTTTTACATTCCATTATAATATTATTTCTCTGTTTGGGCTGCTGTCTTCTATTCACACAGGCCTACAACCATTACAATAGTTCAGACTTGTATTGTGAACTTTTTCTTTCTTCAATATAGTAGGAATATTATTTTAAATGAATAGTGAAATGGTAGGTAGGTGTAGGGAAAGAAAAGATGGTTCTGAATGCGACGTGTCATATTTTGGGTGAGGAGAGGCCCATCACATTTCAGTAAAGTTACTTAAATCAGACTAACGAAGCTGCATTTTTCTTTCTTTTTCCAATTTTTTCATCTGTTGACTTGTGTGTTGGTCATTTCTGCAAAATCTTATTTTAGATTTTGTTTAGATTTTCTCTCACTATATCTCCCCTCTCCTCGTTTTTTGCAAATTTGCCTTTTAAAATATATATTAACAAATATCTCAAATTTACTGGCCAGATTAGTTGGCTTCTTCGAGTGCTACATAGGCTTTGTTTGGTAGGAAGTATAGAAGGATTTTAAGGAAATAGATTCTACAGTTAGGGATGGAATTTTAAAGAACAGAATAAATTAAAGTTTCATGTTTGAGGGATAACGATGAAATTTTAATGGAAAATTTAAGTTTTTAATAATAAAATTTAATGTTCCATCCAAATTCCACCAATTTGGTAGGGTTGCAATTGTATTGGTTGAAAGTAGTCTTATTCATCGGCCGGTTAGACCGGGTTCAGGTCAGGTTTGATTGAATTTTGCATGAAAACACCAACCAAAGCTAAGTTCGACTCACATTTTAGAACTTCTGAGTTGGACTCTCATGTCATTCCCAAATCAGATCCACAATTCATACTAAATTTTTCTTTGAAAATTTTCATTTACTAAATATATATAAGAAAGAAAAAATTTTTATAACTAGGGGGGTGTTTCTCAAAACTTCTCCTTTTTAACTTTTAACTTAAAAGTGTCTTTTAAGGAGATTTTAACTTATGAGTCAGACAGTGAAGTGTTTCTAATAATTTTTTTTAACTTAAAAGTTAAAAATAAGATAGAAGTTAAAAGTAGGTCAGACTTACTTCTTAAAAAATTCACTTATAAGACATACGTGACTTTTTGAGAAGTTTTGAGAAACACCTCCTAGATATGAAACTTACATAAATAACATATCTATTAATTTATTCAATTTTTTGGTATGAATTATTGTATTTATATTGAAAAACTCAATAGGTATAAATATAAAAATTCAAGTTATTATTAAACATAATGCATGAATAGAATTTTTTAATCGAGTCGGACTAATGTCGGATTTGAGTATTTATACATAAACCAAACCGAATTCATAAAATCCTGAACTTCACTTTATTTGAGTTCCAGCCGGGCTTGTTTGAAAACTAAGTGTTCAAACATGACCCATAAAAACAGGTTCGGGCTGAATTGGACAGGTACCCCGACCATGAACAGTCCTAGTTGAAAGAAAATGATATTAATTGATTTATCCACCAATCCATTCCCACCAATAAATTTTCTAAACAAATATAGAAATCTTTAACTTTCATTACTCTCCATTCCAAAACTTATGTCCTAACAAACCCTTAGATACTATGACACATAAAAAAATTAAAAAATGATTAGAAATTTAATTAATTGTGAATTCTTATTTTTTTATTATTAAATTTTCAATAATTGGAACATTTTTTAATTTCCCCGTTTAGATTTTTTGTAAATTTGCTTTAGTTAAGCTTATAGTATGATAAACATAACCGGCCTCATCAACTGGAATACTAAATTCAACCACAATCCCTATTTTCATTCCTAAAACCTCGTTTTATAGGATGAATAGAGTTTTCTCTTCATTCATATTTTTCATATTTCAATTTAACAAATAAAATTCCTTTAAAATGATAATAATATTTATTATTATCATACCAATTTCTATATATATAACTAACACCAACATTTAATTAAAAGTACATAGTGATAATATTAGGCCTAATGCATCTTAAACCCCTCAACTTGTCCCTAAACTTCATATTCCCCCATGAACTTTGAAGTGTTCTCAATGCCCCCTGAACTTGTCTAAACGTTCTCAATTTCCCCCTGAACTTGTCTAAACTTTCTCAATACCCCCTGAACTTGTCTAAACGTTCTCAATTCCCCCTTGAACTTTGAAATGTTCTCAATGCCCCCTGAACTTTTTTAAACGTTCTCCAACACCCCCTCAACCCAACGTTGCAAGTTGCATTAGTGGACCAACAAACATGAACGCGTTAATGAAAAAAATTATTTAAAAAAATTTAAAAAGAAATAGATATCCCAATATTAATATTCTAACGTTACAAAAGTTCAAATCCTTAAATCGTTCTTCAGATAGAGGGGGTGATGGAGTGCGGTTTAGACAAGTTCAGGGGGAAATTGAGAACGTTTAGACAAGTTCAGGGGGGCATTGAGAACGTTTAGACAAGTTCAGGGGAGCATTGAGAACACTTCAAAGTTCAGGGGGAGAATATGGAGCTTAGGGACAAGTTGAGGGGGTTCAAGATGCATTAGGCCATAATATTATATTGAATATATCATATGAGAAATGATTTGATTGTCATATTCTCCGTATCCATTTTACCAAATTTCCTATTGTAGGAAGGTTGGATTTGCTCTAAGTATTACGTTATTATTATTATGGTAAATTTAAAAAACATAGTTTGTGGGTTGATTGTTTCGAAAAAGATTCTTGTGATTATTTTTTCTCAAAAATGTGTTTGTGGTTTTAAAAGTTAGCAAAAACATGATTTTCAATTTGAAATTAAGTTATAAAAGGGGCAATCTTGTTTATTTTGAAATGACTTTTTGTATCATAGTTATAATTATACAATACACCTTAGTGATGAATTTTAGAATTTTTTGAGAAGTGCAAATATTTTTCTAAGTTAAAATGTGATTGATAACTTTTAAAAAATGATAATAAAATGAATAATTTCCAAAAAAAAACTCAAATTTTGATGAACAATTCTTAAATAATACTGTGAAGCTATATGAATGTTATATTTATTGAAATATTTTCTATAACATTACTATTTTAATGAAAAAATATTTTTTTCTTTAATTTGTAAATTTTGAAAACACAAAAACCCTTTTGAAAAGTCAAATTTCACAAGGATCTTTTTGTAAAAAAGTCAAACCACTACGCACGTATTTTAAATTTACCCTTGTTATTAATACATTATTGTCATGTAGATTTTGCGATTTTAAGACAAATTTCATCGCATACACAAACTTTGACGTTGTTTTTACCATTTTATATATGGAGAAAATGTATAATAGGTTTAAAACTTGATGTCAAAGACAGTAAGGTCCGAGTTCGAGCATTGTGAATACATAATATCACTAAGAAACTCACATTTCATAACTAAGTGTGCGACCCGGATCAAATTTATATATAGGTTAGGAAAAGGTCGAACCATATGGGAAAAAAAGTAAACATTCAATCCCATACTTTTACATATTGCAAAAGTATGTAAACAGAAGGACATTAATGCAATTTTTGTTTTCTTCCTAATAGATACCTCATAGTCGTAGGTAGCAAGATTATTACTAGGTTCCATATAGTTTTATGTGTATGATGCCAATTTGGCTACTTATTTCTTTCAATACAAGTTTTCTAGTAGAAAGAGATATTAATCCTAGGGGTAGCTTATCATATTTCTACAAAAATATAGAAAATGCAATTACTGTTTATTGGCTTTATGCATATGGATTATGCTCATGAACCAAATTCCCAGTGTCAAAGTAAATTAATATGATCTTTCTCTTGAAACTTTAAGGGTCGTAAATTTGTAAGCTAATCAATAAACACATTTAACTATTTAGCCGGCAAATCATTCATCAATTCAGGATATCCTTAAAGCATATTCTAACTCATAAACAAGATGACCAATATTATAATTAACTAATTATTTAAATAAATAAATTATATGAACTACAATGTCAATCTATAAAAATAGAAGAAATTTCCAACCCAAACAACAACATAAAAAACACAAAGACACTGAATACATGGATGGCCTTAAAGTTGTGCTAGTCACAGGATGCGCCAAAGGTGGAATCGGCTACGAGTATTGCAAGGCATTTGCCGAGAAAAATTGTCATGTAATTGCATCCGACATCCCTCAATGTGCTGAAGACATGTCAGACCTAAAATCGGACAATATCGACACGGTGGAGCTTGACGTCTCATCAGATGAAAGTGTATCATCGACAGTGAACGATATAATATCGAAATACGGACACATCGACGTGCTGATCAACAATGCGGGGATAGGAAGTACGGGGCCGCTGGCAGAGCTATCACTGGAGGCGATAAAAAAAGCTTGGGAAATCAACACGTTGGGGCAGTTAAGGATGGTGCAAAATGTTGTGCCCTACATGGCAAGTAGGAAAAGTGGTAGCATAGTGAATGTGGGAAGTGTAGTAGGAATGGTGCCTACGCCATGGGCTGGGTCTTATTGTTCGAGTAAAGCAGGGGTCCATGCCATGTCGAATACCCTTAGAGTCGAACTTAAGCCATTTGGTATCAATGTTGTTCTAGTGGTTCCGGGCGCTATTAGGTCAAATTTTGGTAGGGCTAGCGCAGATAGATTGGCTGAATATGATTGGAAATTGTACAAGGATTTCAAGGATGCAATTGCTGAGAGAGCTAGAGCTTCTCAAGCTGGTAAAGCAACAAATGCTACAATATTTGCTAGACATGTTGCTAGTAAAGTGTTGAGTCCAAAACCACCTAAGCAAATTGTATTTGGGCACATGACTGGCTTGTTTGCTCTTCTTTCTTGGTCTCCCCTTTGGGTTAGAGACCTGTTCTTTTCCACTCGTTTTAATGTAAATAAAAAGGTCTAGAGGCTATCTTGATCAATACATACAATACAAGGCTATAATATATATGAAACGAACGAATTTTAATATGAATTTATAAATGTCAATAACTGAGTTAAATGTATAAAAATTGTGGATCATGGAATTAGAGGAAAGGTTAAAAAAATCAATGAAGAAAATCAAATGATTTTATAGATAATAAGCGATTTTTTTCAAAACTTTGAGCTAGGCTAAATTTATTGTGAATTTATAATTGTTCAGAAATGAACCAAAGAGAATTAAATTGCATCAAACAGAAAATAATCTTATTAGTATAAGAACGCAATTTTTAGGGACTGCGTTCTTGATGTTGTTGTCACAAGATGATACTCCTTGGAAATGTATTCAAGTATATAAAAAAAAACAAATTACTCAAGTTAAAATGAGTAGAATTGGTGGAGAGAAGAAATTTGGTGAGTTTACTGAATACAAACTGACACAAAGAGGAAGCAGTAACCAATCCATAGCTAGAATGCATCAAGGAAAGGGGAGTTGAAAAGAAAGGGAAAGCAAAAATTTTTTGGAGGCAATAAACAAAGGTGTCACGGTTGGGGCCATTTGTAGCAATATCTATGCAATGCATTGCTGGCCATTCTTGGGTGGATTTATTCATCATTACTTCAATCAATCAAACAAACAACAACCTCTTTCTCTTTTCAAACTTATTTCATCATTTCCTCCGGAATTTCTGTCTCCGTTAACTCACTTGCTTATCATTGCATTATCATGCCTCTAAATTTTTCATGCAACAATTTTCAATTTGGTTATTTGGTCCAATTTTTGTTTTAAGTTTTACAGTCATTATTCAGATGCATAATTTATTTCTCAAATTCGAGAGCTCTAATTCAAGTGACTTGACATCCTTAATAAATTAGTGTTTTTGAAATTCTAAAATTTGAAAGAGCTTAATTTAATTAATTTTATTTTACTTAAATTGTAAATTCTCTACATGAATTGAATACAAACACATATGGATTATTGAAAAGAATTGACTCTCATCTTCTGAGACCAATACCGACACAGAAGAGTCAGCTTTCCCTTATAAGCAATTTGTGAGAGAGAAGCATCATAAAAAACCATGAATATTTTAAAATCATTTAAGTGTTTTTGCATTTATAATGTTTTTTGTCTAGTCGTTGTCAACATATAATAAATTCTTCTATTAACTAGGGATTCAGAGCAACTGACCATATTTATTTATGTCTGTATCATGAAAACAAATTTTACTTAAATTGATGAGTTATTAAAGTGAATCTAGCAAGATTTTGTTTGGATGAGTTTGTTCTTCTTGTTGCATGCATAGAATTATTGTGCTTTTTTATAAGTACATTATATTGCTTGGGAGGACTACGAACTCTTACTTTGACAATCCCGACTAATCTCAGTCTTGTGGTTTTCAATCGGGTGGGTTTGAGTTCAGACCTTTATACATGGATTGACCTTTGTGGCCAAATATGTGAAAATCAATTTTCGCTTCAACACATTTTTAAACAAGATATAAATCCAATATTCTATACCTGTATTTTTGCTTCAAATTTTGTCTTAAAAGAATTTATAGTATATATAAAGTGGAGTTAAGTAAAGTGCTTTTGTTGAGTATTATAAGACTTTTATAAAATGTCATATAATAAATACAAATAAATTTTATAAAAATAACCAATCCTACAAAAAGAAGCAGGTTTTAGGACCCTTCAACCATAATTCCAAGAATATTAACTTTGAGGAAAGCATGCCCCTTACACTGAATCATATTTCTACTTTTGCCCTTAATTCTTCTGTCTTTCTTCATTTTTTTACTGCATAAATACATAGTTACCCACTTTATTCGGTAACAAAATTCTAATGTCACCCAAACTTTCAAAAAAATCAAATACTCCCCTCCCAACTTGACAAAAGCTAACTCCTTTAATGTTATGGGTTAAAATCTGATATGTTTGGTTTTTCAAATATATCATTTTTCTGATCTCATTATCTCAAGTTAGAAATTGACACTTGACATAAGGGGAAAACTAGTGTATTATTATTAAATTGAGGAGGATAATTGATCCTTTTGTAAATTGTGAGTGACATCCGGCATTTGGAGTCAATTTAAAAAAAATAAAGGTATTTGACCATTTTTTTAATTCATTTTTCACTGTTAAATAATACTTGCCAAATGACCATATTTAAACTTCAAGACTTCATTGCTACAACAATATGGCATGGAGAAAGAGGTATATTTATGACGAAAGCATTTACTTAAACAAAAAATTGTAGTAAACAATTTAAGAGTCACGGAATACATCAACATTAATCTGAATTTTATACAAACTATTTTTGGAGTACTATAAAACAATAATCGGTAGGGTATATAATCAAAATGGGGAATTCAACGTAAACCAAAAAAAAGGAGTGATGGGGTAGTTTCATTGAAACCCTAAAAAAGACAAAGTTGCAGAGGTAGGACAATAGAATCAATGGAGTAACAAAGTAAAAAATCTATTGACTAGCTACCGCTTTGCCATTAATGTAAGAGAACACAATAAAACGTTGTCGTTTCTAATCTGTCCCCCAAAAACTGAGATGATAGCTAGATCAGCCCTACATTGCAACCTACGTGGTCCACTGCTCTACTTATTTACACTTTGAAGTGACTGCACAAATTAACCCTTTCCTTCGTGATTATCATAGTTTAATTTGTCTTTTCTTTTTAAGATTATGAAAGGCTTTTGTTCTAATAATGTTAAATATATAGCAAACTGAAATCCTCTTTAACGTTGGGTTTTAGCAGATGAAATGAGACTGTAAAAGATGGCTTGTAAATGTATTGAATAGCTATTTAGTCTATTAGGCGGTTCTACTTTTATCCTTAGTGTAATTTGGATGTTACAATATATAATGTACGGAAACTCTTTTAGAAACTAACATTTTTTTGTTTCTATTTCGTTTTTCATTGTCATTGAAGGTGAGTATATTAATTACATAAAAAGATTTAAAAAGAGAAATATGGAGCGTAGAGGTAAAGGGTATAAAGCAAAAGAACAAGTCTTTCTCATTCACAGATCCCTATGGAATGCAACCCAAAACATTGTTAATCCCATTCTTTTTGTTTTTCTTTAAGGCAAACTTCTTTGCTTTCTTCTCTTTTCTGATTCACGAGAGAGAGAGAGAGAGAGAGAGTATCAAGAATAGATTCAGTTGCAGGAGCTCAGATTTCTTTGTTTTTACTTAAATCAGTTGTTATCCATTTTTGCACCATGTTTACAATAATGCTTCTAAATTAGAACAAAGCATTGTTTGCTTATGAGTAATAAAATCTTGCTTTCTTTACAAACTCAGAGAAACGACAATAAGAACGAGCAATGAACGCAATGAACAGTGATGATAACACTAGCAACGGCTGTTCTTCAAACTGGCTTGGTTTCAAAATGGGCATTCCATCGTCTTCTTCAACGGCTTCAGCTTCTGCTATTCCATCAAGTCTCTTCAACTATGGAAGTTATTGTACAGAAGATGGGATTACGTATTCTCCTTTGCCATTGAAATCAGACGGCTCTCTTTGTATACTGGAATCAAATCACAGATCAGAAGGTATGCCACTTAGTTTGGACACTATTTATTACTCATCGGAACATCAAAATCAAAGGCAACAGCAGCACCATTGCTACCCATTTAACAGCAGCAGAAGCATCAGCTATGAAGAACAAACACCGGGCGCTGTTTCAAGCTGCAATCTTCAGCTTCCATTAACCATTTCAGAGGCTGACATTGATGGAATCAGAAACTGGGTTTCAAGGAACAATTATCAGGCTAATAATAATAATAATAGTGTGAGTGCAATGGGATATGGTGAGTTGCAGTCATTGAGTTTGTCAATGAGTCCAGGCTCTCAATCAAGCTGCGTTTCTGCTTCTCATCAGCCACAAATCTCACCCACTGTTACCGAATCATCTGCTGTAATGGAAACCAAGAAAAAAGGCTTAGATAAACTGGATCCCAAGCAGATCGTTCATAGGAAGTCCATTGATACTTTTGGTCAGAGAACTTCTCAATTCAGAGGTGTCACAAGGTAATTAATTTGTCTTTTTTTAGTTTCATTTTCTTGAAAGTTTCAAAATTTTGTGCTTTTTTCAATGGGTTTTTATTGTGTTGAACAGGCACAGATGGACTGGAAGATATGAAGCCCATTTGTGGGACAATAGTTGTAAGAAAGAAGGCCAAAGCAGAAAAGGAAGGCAAGGTAAGTAAATAAAGTAAATCTTCTGATTTTTTTATTTTATTTTTTGGTTCCTAAAAATTGGTACATTGATCACTGATATTTTTCTCATTTGTTTGGCTGAATGATGGCTATCAGTTTATTTGGGTAAGCAATTTTCTACTATATTTATCAATTAAATTTTTGGGGATATGATGCAAAAAAAAAACTTGATGGGGGTAAAATTTAAAAAATGAATTCCAGGGGGTTATGATATGGAGGAAAAAGCTGCAAGAGCTTATGATCTAGCTGCACTCAAATATTGGGGAACCTCTACTCATATAAATTTCTCTGTAATTACTCTTTAATTTTCTGATAAAATATTGAGTATCTTTCCGACTATATTAAAATTCAAAATTTGATAATGTTAACTAAATGCACTATTAAATTTTGTTGTTTTTTTAGGTAGAAAATTATCAAAAAGAACTTGAAGAAATGAAGGACAAGAGTAGGCAGGAATATGTAGCTCATTTGAGAAGGTAAAAAACAAATCTTTTGCTTTATCACTTATTGTCTCGAACAAGCAGTTGTCATTCAACAGAATCTTATCTTTGACTTTGAGATTTCTTGTAAGCAGAAAAAGCAGCGGATTCTCTAGGGGTGCTTCTATCTACAGAGGAGTTACCAGGTCCTATACATATACTTCTACTTTTATTTGTCCTGAAATTAGTTAATTTTCCTAAAATAAATTTTGTTTGCTCCATTTGTTAATTTACAGGCATCATCAACATGGAAGATGGCAAGCTCGGATCGGCAGGGTTGCCGGAAACAAGGACCTTTACCTAGGAACCTTCGGTAAGTTCCTTCTATTCATTTGGCCTTTTCGGTCATTTTGCCTTGTTATATGCAAAAGTGTTGGATGTTTGACATTTTCTGCTCCAGTTTTTTAGTTAATTGATATTTTGTTCCATTATATTTTTTCAATTCTCAAATGCTACGAATCTTTTATCATTTCAATTGCTAGTTTGTAGGGAAGTTTGTTATGTTTTTCTTGCATTTAAAGACTTGCATTCAATAAACACATCAATTTTTCTTTCTTTTTTTTCTTATACATTGATGATTATATTCCTTTTCATAAATTACAACAAAAAGCTTTGCATTTAGTTTAATCCGATGCATGATCACTATGTAATTTTCATCAGGCACACAAGAGGAAGCAGCAGAAGCTTACGACGTAGCAGCTATAAAATTCCGCGGACTCAACGCTGTTACGAATTTCGACACAACAAGATACGATGTTGAGAGAATCATGAAAAGCAACACGCTTCTCGCAGGCGAAGTAGCGAGGCGCAGCAAAGACACAGCACCGGCTGATAATGGCATAGCAGAAGCAATTTCTAGACATGAGAACAATCAAAGTGAAGCAGAGTGGAAAACGGCATTATACCAATCGCCTCAGCCTCATGAAATGTACCAGAAAGGCGCAGCGGATGAATTCGATGGCTACAAATCTCATGCATCTTCGTTGGTGACAAGTTTAGGTAGCTCGAGAGAAGGCAACCTGGACCGGACTATGATGTTTGCTGTGCCAACATCAAGAGTGTTGACTAGTAATGGGAATGTTAATGTTAGTTCTTGTTGGATTCCTACTCCAAAACGCAGGCCCTATGCTATTTCAATGCCTGTTTTTACTGCTTGGCCTAGGCTTAATTAAGATAACAAGTAAAGTCAGATTGGTTTTTATGCGGTTTTAGTATTAGCTAGCTAGTGGGATAAGAAATTGGGGTTACGATTACATCTTTGATCTTTAATCAGAGTGTTGTGGGTGGAAACTTTTTCATGTACAAGAATTAACCTCAAATTTTCCAACTTTTTACTCTTTTAACTCGCTCTTACATTTTATTTTAATGTAGATACAGTGTAATTTGGTATCCCAATTAGTTTGACTCATGGTTACTCTTGGATTTTAATTGTGCTGTGAACATTGGACTACTGAACAATATGGAAGTTCTCTTATGGGTTTGAAGTTTACCATTCCTTTTAAGAAAGGATCTCTTCAGTAGGTTTATTCCAATACTTCTTTTAAAAGATTCAAAGAGTGATATTTCTTGACACATGATTAGTAGCTTTGTAAAATGTGATATGTTTTCTGTTTCCACGTATCTTGTTAACTTAATTAGACAAATATAACTAAAACTTGTCTGAATCAATTTAATAGTCACTCCTATCAGTGACTCTCTCTTGTAATAATTCAGAGTTCTACTATTTTTTTGACATAATTATTTGGTACACGTGATTATTGATAATTCAGAGTTCTACTATTTTTTAACATAATTATTTGGTACACCTGATTATTCTTGTTTATGTATTTGTACCAATTAAAAAATTAATATATCGATAATTTATTTATTTATTGAGAAATATGGTTGATAAATCAAATAAACGATATATGTGGTGGAATGTTTTACTTTTATTATGTTTTTCTTCATGAGAACACTTTTATTATGTTTATACATACAATTTATTTACACTTGATAAATTTTAAATTTTAAATATGCTAATAAATATTTATTTACAATTAATAGATTTTAAACGAGATAGAGATCGAAATCAAGTACCCCAATAACTATGAAACTTTTTACCTAGTCATCACTATGATAAGATGTATAAATAAATGGAGGGAAATTTTGAAAGAAAAACAATATAATTGAAGTGCAAGAATGATTATGGTAATATTGGTTTGACAACTTAACAAATCATATATAAAATTCAGCTTTATTTTAAAGTACAAAACATCTCAGAATTGGTCTTTTTATAACTTTGAGCTTTGACCAGGATATTAAATCTGATCAAAACAACCATTATTGTTCCCCATCAACATAACATCATCATTACTAAATTCCCCCTTTTAATTTATTATCTAAGAAAAATCATTTTTTATTTTAAAAAGAATGGCAGATAGTCTGTAGCAGTGGAAAATAAAATAGAATCAAGGATTCCCAATTAAAATCATTATATTCAATTTAATTATTTTGGAATCACTTTTCATTATTAAAATCAAATAAAATTTAATATTATCAATAATAATTAGTAACTATCATTAAAATTAATTATTAAATAGTTAACTTATACATGCTTAATATTAATTATAAGTAATTATTATTATGATTAAAATATTGTAATAAAAATGATGATGATGATAATAATTGTGTTTATTATAATACTAGCAAAAAATAGTAATAATAGAAGATACTTGAATAATAGTTGATATTATTTTTAATAAAAATTATATATAAGTTATTAGAATTTTTTATTTAAATAATTATAATTTATAATAAGTATTTGTTGGTTCCAACAAGTGATTGAATTCTTAGCCTAATGGTTAAAATGGAAGCTGTATATTTTAAGGGTCTCAGGTTCGAATCACATCCGGGGTGAGTTGGGGATTTTTCTTTTCATTTAATAATGTAAGCCCAAATGAAGTTAATTTTTTTTAAAAAAATTTGTTGGTTCCAATTAGGGCGATTTAATGTGTGAGAGGGGGGATGATGACTCTTTATCGAGTTTCACAACTTTCAGAAGCTGTTGTTGATTTTAGTTTATCCTTAAATGTAGACTCTGAGTAATACTAGTTTCAGTTTACCCAGTTTCTATACTCTGATGGAGTCTCTGAGTTTTATCAGTTTTTTTGAATAAAGTTGAGACCGGGAAAACTGGATTCTAATATATTGTTAAAAGAAAAAGAAAAGTACCAAAAAAATGAAGGTAAAAAAAGGAAAAAAAAACAAAAATAGCAACAAAAGTAAACTAAATGTTGAGTTTTATCAGTGTGAGATATTGTGAAATTCTAAATGCAACGGGAAATAAGAGTTTAGAAATTGCAAATACAAATTTTTATACTTATTCTCTTACCCAAAAAAAAAATTTTATACTAATTCAACCTCTGTCAAATTCAATCATTGAAATCTTTTATCCAAGATTTAATCCATTAGTGATTCTCCTTCAAGGGTAGAGAACAAACTGCTACAATGTTGATTACAAATTGAAATAACACCCAACAATCTCATCTGAGCTTTTACCAAAACAGAACTTTTCTTGTTGTTTCTAGGCTTTGAGCTAGCTTTACTAATACACTTAGTATCGTCTTTAATGTATTCAGGCTCCCCCACACTACTAAATCAACACCTAGTCTAGTGAGTTACAAGATTTGAATGAAAAGTTTTAAGCTTTTGAAACTTGTTTCAGTCTACTCTATTACAAATAGATTTTAAATGAGAGATTGTTATTACTTATAAAAGTGCAGTTTGGCAGCGATTTAATATAATTTAAATGTTCTAGAGATTGAATAAACTTCACAAAATTCCTCTGCTGGAACTTTGCTCCTTTTTATAGGCTTGAATATTTCCCGTTGGATTTGAATTGTAGCTAAAATCTTTTTGTTGTCTCTTTAAAATTAAGTCGTTATCACCAAGATTAAGGACAGTTATCTGTTAATCGGATCGTTTAGACTCAACTAATTCTTCGTCTAGAGATAGGAGAATGGTGTTGGTATGGAGCTGCTAAAAAAAATGATCCCCGCAGTGGCGCGTTGTTTGTTGCAGAAGAGAAAATGTGCTTTTATCAATTGACTATCAACATCAGCTTGTCCTTTTCTCAGATATCATACTTTTGTGTGAAGCTGAATTAAATGCAAATGCATGATAAAATTAACTCGCATGATGATTTGAGATTTGCTAACAAATAATTTGAAATTAATTTCTCATATTTAATTTGTCCTTATTTGCGGTTATAATTTTAGTTAAGTGAACCATTCATCTAATTCATTTCAATTAGAAAGGACATATTCATATATTTTTATACAACTAGAATTTGTGTTACATTATAACAAATTTATCATACAAGGAATTTGTTCTGATTTCAAAAGTTGAAGTGTTTCCTTATATGAATTTTGTTAAGACCAGTAATATGATTTTATTATAAGATGATGGTATTCTCCACATATTTGCCATCATTTGCCTGTTTCTCCACATGTGTGCTCTCATTTCTCTTCTTTCATCATTGACAGGCCGGCCTGGGCAGGGTGCAAGGGGTGCGATCGCCCAGGATTTCTAGTTGGAAAGGGTTCAAAAATATTTTTTTTGTTTAAATTTTTAGCAGTTAATATTTAAAAGATAAATATGAATATTAATTAATGTTGGATGAATTGGTAAGTTATTTGTTAACTATGTATGAGATTTTGATCAAATCTTAGACTATACAAAAAAAAATAAATTTTTATTACTATTTTTTCAGTGAGAGTTTATTTTTATTAATTTTTATATTATTTTTTCTAGAATCTTTAAATTATCAGGTTGATCATTCATTCTTCAGTTTTTACTTTTCGCCAGGGAAATAAATCAACTAATTCTCTGCTCCTATATTTGACCTGAAGTAAAGTATTTTTATTTTAAAATTAAAACGAAGTTCAAGTCAAGAATATAATTTTTTTTTAATTTGGTCCATTGGTGATAAATTGTATAATATGTCAAATAGAGAAATTCGCCATTATATCATGTTGTCCTCTATAAATATAAATTTCAAGTATCAAGTAAAAATTTTCTTTGTTTTAACACTAGTCTTTTTATTTAATTGTTTTTAACGTACACAGGAATTTAATGGACCTCGATTTTGTAAGAAAAAATGTTAAGAAAATTAATAAATATAAATGTTTCATGCTAACTCTATTTTTAACAATGTTATTGCTATCTTATATCTTTCTTCATCATTGCACACTACTAATTTAATTGTTACAAATGGTAAAGTACAATAATTTTATCGGAAATAAATTTACAGTTGAAAAATTGTAAATTGTTGAAATGCGCCCGGTAGATTATGACTTTGAGTGAATACTGGAGTAGTGAGCATGGAGTTGTAGATAAACTATTTATTTACATAAACATAGAATAAAGTTCCGAAGTGGATAATTTTAAATTTTGTAATTAGGAGGGTGAATTGCTCTGCAGCTTGGATTAAAATAAACTTTTTATTAACATAAACATTAAAAAAGTAAATCTCAACAACCCATCGAATTAGGCACAATTCTACTTTTTATAATATACTAATTTATTAAACTGTTCACAAATGATTGATTACCCACTTTGGAAATTTATTCTAGTTTAATGGAACTGCCTGATACGTATCTAATAAATTAATCACACAATTTAATCACTGTTTTGTCAACATTTCATTTACAATTTGTTCATATTTTAGGTCCTAGTTTACTTGTACAAACAATTAACAATGTGATTGATTCCGTTCTTGCCACTTCTCTCCTACTTTAACTCAAGATAATATTTGCATCATAACGTAATCAGAAAAGGCTTTTGTAATAAAATCCGAACTTTAACATGAGAGCTTGAACGAGAAAACTTCGATATTAAACCCAACTACTGAAATAAACGAATTACTATACAAAAATGCAGAAAAGAATTGGATACAACAGATAATCAGAGTCAAACAAAAAAATTATGTACAAGTTTAACCAAAGTTATCAAATCGACAAATACTAGGCTAACAGTAAATCAAACTATTTTCCAGCTTCTTCTCTGTTCGTGTTATCTTATAACTATTTGGTCATTCAGTTATAGTCTAATAATTAACAGCAATGCATATTTAGCTATCAGATCAACAACAAAGCAATCAAAGACATTGCAGCATTTAAGAAATTAATAGGTAATTTCTGAAAGTATCAAGTAAACAAAAAGTCGTACCCACAAGAATACCAGTGGATGACATTACAGCAGAAAGCTCAAGATCTGGAATGAGTATTCCAACATAATGAAACGGGTCCCGTCAGCGGATTCGAGCCAAGTGAGAAAACGGTTCGGGATTCGCTTTGGGGGCTGGTTTTGCTGCTTCCGGAACACCAAACACATTCCAGAACCTGAGCGTTTCATCACCCGCAGCAGTGGCCACAGTGCAACCATCCGGGCTCTGAGCCATGTACAGAACTCTTGATGTATGGCCCGTGAGCTCAGCCATTTTAACCATCGACGGATACTTCCATAGCGTCAGCTGATTCTGAGTGAAGCCATGAGAGCTCAGCAGCTCCCTCTCATTCTTACTCCACATCAGAGAGCAAACCTGGGAGCCGGTGTCCACCGAGTTCAAGCAGGCAGCCGTGTGAGTATTCCAGAACTTAATGGTCCTATCACCCCCGCCCCCTCCGGTCGCCAGAAGATTTCCTTGGAACGGGCACCAAGCAATGGCTTTGACCGCGGAGGTGTGCTCGTCGAACCTGTGGAGCCATTGCGTTGCCGAATTCGACGATGCCACGGATCGGTCCCATATGTGAACAAGGTTGTCGTTGCCTCCGCTGGCTAGTTGTTGGCCTGAGGGTGACCATTTTAGCCCACACACCTCTTGTTGGTGCCCTCTGTAGGTCTCGACTATATGTGATCTGATTCTCACATCGTTGTTTATAATCTGGCCGTCCATTCCTCCTGTGGTAAGGATATGGTTGTTCCATGCCAATGCACCCACTCTCGATCTGTGCCCGCCTTTTAACTTTCTTAGCTGCACAAGCAAACAGGTTTTTTTTTTTTTTTAAGTTTCTTAGTTTCACTTCATCAAGCAACCAAGAACAAACACAGAATAAACATTAACTATATACCAGTCTGTTAGAAGCAGAATCCCAGAGTTGTACTTCAGAGTTGTTCAAACCGACAGCTATATGACGACCATCCGGAGCCCAATTGACACTAGTGACAGGACCGATTTCATCGTCAATTGTCGCAAGTTCTGAAGTAGAGCCGTTAGACGCATCCCACAGATAAATTGTGCTTCCAAGAGCAATGGCTAGAACATTGCAAGTTCCCCAATCCAACAAATTCAGGTAGAAATCATCAACAAGATCAGGTGCATCCAATGTCCTCTCAGAAGTCTATAATCGTTAATAAAACAGGAAGCACGTGTATCAAGTCAACTATCAGTACTATCCAACTTTCTTTCAAAAATTAAACTAAAGGATTTGGGGTTTAACAATACCATACCTGAGGAATGTGTCTGCGGGGCTTGATTGATTTAGGCTGGAAGTTAGCTGTGGAAAGGTGTTCTTCTGGAATCAATTCAACAGGGGCAGGAGGTTTGTTCTTGAATGCCAGAATCCGAGTCCTGTTCAAATTCAATGTCTCTGCCAGTTTCTTCCTATAAGCTTCTTTTGACGGAGAGATACAGCTTTCCTCCTTAACTTTCTTACCTTCAGTTAACATGTAATGTGCAAAATCCATATCCATGGCTGACCTGTTCGGTATGAACCTATCCAACTGTTTTGTTGATTAAAAGAGAATCAATTAGCAATCTCAGTTATAAAATGCATAAAAAATAAACTAATTGGAATCCAAACAAAAACCCTAAATAAATATAAAGCCATTTACGATATCAGTTATATTAATGCGTAACAAATTAATCAATTTGTGTCCAAACAAAAACAGTATTTGAGAATGAAATTAATTATCTTACGTTTTCACTCTTAGACCTCCTTCTGTGAAGATATTGTTCTTGAAGAGGGAATCTGGATTGTGCTTTCGAAGTTGAAGATGATGAAGAAGAAGAACTTAAACCTGCATCCATGTTAATAACCAAGAAAACAAAAAAATACGAATAATAAGAAGATAAATGGCAATAAACTAATAAACTGCAAAAATAACGCGAGCAATATAATCCTGTAAAAAGAAGAAGAAAGATTAGACCAAGAAAAAGTAACAAAAATAGAAATTGAATTACGAATCAAATTGAGCAATACACAACAATCACAAATTCAATTGGCGAGAATCAATATCAAGAGCGACGGAATTGAGCGAGAGATATGCAGTTCGATGGAATGCGGGGAGAGAGAGAGAGAGAGAGAGCCGCTGATTGAATTAGATCTAGGTTTTCTTAATCTATATAAAAATTCTTTTAGAAGCAACGGCTCTATATTTTGAAAGAAAGAGCCGTTGAAAATCCAATTACCCAGAAATACCCTCAAGCTTTGTATTTGGACCTAATTTCCTTATGTACCCAAGCCCAATATTAATCTTGGCCCATAAACAAAAACGCTCTATTCGATTCATAAATGATATTTTGCTGTTTGTGGTACTACCAAAATAGGTTGACTAATCATAATGATAAAGTAGCTTAGACAACATAAATCAAGTGTTTAGGTCCCCCATTCAATATTTCGTTATTTTGCGACAGATTTATGTCTGCGTGATTATATCATTAAAAGAAGGGAGCTATACAAATAATTAAGATTTTTCTTGACAAATATTACATGATCTTTTATACAGTATTTTACTAGAAATACCAGTAAAAAGCAATAAATACTTGCACAAGTATTTCACTTAGTTTTACTTATCATCAGACGTAATTTATGTTTTACAACATTTCCGTTCAGAATTGATACTATAATTTATGCAATTTGAATTCCGTTCAGTTTTGTTGTATTACACGACTCACGATTCTCGTAACTTAGAAATTATAATATATGGAGCTTCTTATAATTTTTGTTATTTAATAAATTTGGACATTCTATGATAAAATTCCTTAAGAACAATGATTCACAAATATCTATATGATAAATAATATACACATTTTGGGACCCTTTATGGTTCTAAAGTGGACCTTAGAACTTTGACTTAAATAGAAAATGCCCAAACACAACAACGTGTTGGTTTGTTGGTATTCATGTCTGGTCTGTTGTTCATGTTCATGGCCATAGGATTTCGATTCTTCTGAGACTGGACCACTTTTCGATCTCAACCTCAATATCAGTTTATTAAGTATGTATAATAGCTTCATATTCCCTTCCTACTTTCATCTATTTTTCATGTGAACTATTTCACTACTGCTTTCCACCAATTGGAATTTGACAAAAGCACTGAAGTTTGGAGTTCAACGATGGGTCTGGCTTGTTTTTTTTTATAAGTAAACATGTTAGATAGTGAAAGAAAGCTAGTCATCCCCAGTAATTTGTCGCTATAAGGGATTTCGTGCACTTCTTCAAGATGGTTTTAAATTAATTCATCTTAGATGAAAACAATTAGTGATAATTTGATAAAGGATTGTTTTAATCGAAAAATAAAAAGATCAAAAGGATTTAAGGTTATATGAAATAACTTGTTTTCATAATTAAACAATAGAAGAAAATAATTAAACAATAGAAGAAAATTAGTGATAATTTGAAATTTTTGTTTTCATCGCATTTTTCTTTCTCTAGAATTTTTCTAGATTCACAATCTTTCGTAATCAATCTACTTTTTTAATGAAAGGAAATTTATGAACCAGGATAGGATTTCAGGTAACTCTCATTCACTTTTTACGGATGTGTTATCTGGACTGAGTTCAATTGATCATAATCGACCTTCTTAATATTACAAAAGTTGTGAAAACTTAATTATTATTAATTCAGTTTTTAAATCCTTAGACACGGAAAAAGTAAAACAATTCGAAATATTCTAATTTCATTTTCCATCGAGCTTAGATTGAAATAAATCACTAACCTGCCTAATTTATTATCCTGTCTTTTGTTTTATTAAACATGAAATTACTAACTGGTATTTCATTAATAAATAGATATTTTGGACATTACATACAATTATACAAACAACGACCACAATACAATAAAATATTAAAATAATTATTAAATTTATGAAATTGACTAGCACAATTGAGTGGTATTCTAATCATCCGAGTCCGAATAAAAATTAGATCATAAAGTTTAAAAAAAAATTGAACAATTAAATCAAACAATTTAAAATCATTTTTTTATGATCAAATCTGGAAATTTAATTGTTCAATTAGCACAAAGTGGAAGTGAGATATTTTGAAGTTACTGTTATTTTATTTTATATTGTTAAGCTATAGTGGGTTTGACTAGAAAAATGAAAATGACCTATTACTATTTTTTATTATCATACATTATATATTATCAACAGAGTATTATTTGTAAAAAAAACCATCAAGAGTTTTTGTTAGTTTGTTAGGAACCCCAATTTGTCCAAGTCAAACTTGTTCATCTTCAACTTTGAGTCGTACACCCCACTACGTAGATAAAGGTCAATCCATTAACCCCGATATCAATGTATTTTAATATTTTGAGCTTTTCGGAAAATCTAAGCTCTGCCATTTACAAAATGAGAATTAACCATACATAAAGTTTCACACGTCATGTTAATTGTATGTCAAATGTTTTTTTTTATTGACATGTTAGTTATTTTATAATTAATGTAAAATATTAACTTTAAAATCAAATTTATAAACTTTAAGTAGTCCTAAAACAATTCTATATTGTAGTTCTATTAACTTGACGCATGAAAATTCTATAAATATGCAATTGTTGAATCATGAATGATAAAATTCATTCAAAAGATTTTGTTCCTTTTCAAAACATTACTATCATTTTTTTAAAAAACTTGATCGGGATGCATGTATAATTTCCATTGATGTAAAATTAGAGTTTCCAAATACATTGTAACACGGAGATCGGATGGTGGACCAGTGGAGTACAATAAATATTGAAAGTTACAAGCAAAAGGCTTTCTATACTTCTATACAAGTGTGTTACAGACGATTATTCTCATTAAGGGAGTTATCGGCAATTAGTGAGCCACCGTCACACCCGCCATATGAATAGATGCTTTACAATTCTTTTTAACTTCAACATTTTTTTCCAGGTCCAGTTTCTCTAATCAACTAATTACATATTAAAACAAGTAAACGTATTTTAAGAGGTATAAAGTATGTATTTATGATTGCCTTACTACCAAAATCATGATTTAATTAGGAGACAAGTCGATGATAATATATGGATTTCTAACTAATTTTGTTATCAAATTCAAAGGATTGGATTTGGCCACGTTGTTGGGTGATGATTAAATTTTGTTGGCGTATTTGATAACAAGTTCTTTCTAATCAAATTTAATGGTAAATAATTATAACCTTTTCTATTTTTAACCTATGTTTTAAAAAATTACTTATATATCTCTGTGTTTTATTTTTGTAACCTCCTTGCATTTTACATTTGTTTTTTCTATCAAAATTGTTAACATAACAAGTATTTGTTGTTATATTTAACATTACAAGGTCTGTAATCATAGAAAATATTTTATGAAATTATTAAGACATTTTTATAACTTTTAAGGTATAACTGTATTAGATAATATAACAAAAAACCTTTTTAGAGCCATTTTGAATCCTTATAATTTTAAGATATGATGTATAAGACTAATTTTTGTTCATAAACATATATTATGTTAAGAAAATCAATACAAAAAGAGATAATATAAAATAAAAGGAGATTATAGTATGACAAAGATAAAACATAAAGAGGCATAAATGATTTTTCAAAACAAGTGAAGGTTCTAATGTATTTGATCAAAACAAATGGAGGTTATAATTATTTACTTAAATTTAATTAGCTGTAGGCTTGGTATTAACGAGCTAAACAGATTTTATTCTACCACATCAAAGTTTTACTAAAGGTATGACAGAACTCAACTTAAAATGTTACTGAATTAATGTGAGTTTCTGATATTCCAATCTCAAATTCGTGAGCAGTCTCGCATTTGTGCAAGTATTGCTAATTGTTAGATAGAGCTCTTATACGTAAAAAGAGTTTTCATTTCACTTATACATAATAATAAGATTAAGTGAATTATGCAAATTATCAAATGTGATGTTGGTTGTTTGAGTGGAATGCAAGTAAACATGAGAAAAGAAACTGAAATCAAGATAACCCTACTCCTAGCTAGGTCACCCTAAGCCTACTCCTAGCTAAGCCGCCCTAAGCCTATGCCTATATCTAGGCCTACTTGCTATGTCACCATTACTTTTCTATCTATAAAAGAGGAACAAATCTCCTCCAAAGGGAACTTTTGGAACTTGAAAACTCCCACAAGAGAAACTTCCATCTCTCCTCCATCTTAAGAATTGACTTAAGCATCAGAGGGGCTTCGCCAGAACCTTGGCAAGCCTTGTTTTGTAGGTACTTGATGGGAATCTCAACGGAGCACGGAGGAACTTAAAGAACCCGAAGACCCCAAGAAGAACAAAATCAACAAAGATACCATTTTTGGGTATCAAATTGGTGCGGTGAGCGTGGACCGACTCGAGTGTCCCCTCTCAAATATTTTAGATCTAACGAACTTTTCAAATTCAAGCTTTCAAGCTCAACAAGAAAAGAGAAAAGAAAAGAAAAGGTCAATTAATTGAAGCAAAAGAAACCCAGGTATTAAGTGGGTAAGGAATAGAAGAGGAAAAAGAAACAAGGGAAGAGAAGTGAAAAGCCACGAATTTGTCATTTATGCGTATTCCCATTAGTGCTTCGGCGGTACCCATTTAAGCTTCGACGTCCATACCAGGTTCAGCGGTACCTATTCAAGCTTCGGCGTCACCCATTCAAGCTTCGACATTCATACATGTCCGACGCTCATACGCATTCAGTGGATCCATTAGAGCCTCGACGCTCATACGCGTTCGGCGGATCCATTAAAGCCTCGGCGCTCATCCGCGTTCGGCGTGATCCATTAGATCCTCGGCGCTCATACGCGTTCGGCGTGATCCATTGGAGCCTTGGCGCTCATACGTGTTCGGTGGATCCATTAGAGCGTTCGGCGTAACCCATTCGAGATTCGACGCTTATACACATTTCGGCGCTTGTACACATTCGGCGATTCCACACGTTCGACGTGAACCATTAGAGCCTCGGCGTTTGCACGTGTTCGGCGTTCCCGCGCATTCGGCATAACCCCCTCGGCTTCAGCATGGTTGATCGGCACTTAGCTTCGGCATTCTAGCTTCGGCGTTTCCGCGCCCTCGGTGGTTGCACGTGTTCGGCGTTCCCATGCATTAGGCGTGACCCCCTCGGCTTCAGTATTGTAGATAGGCACTCGGCTTCGGCATTCTAGTTTCGGCGTTTCCGTGCCCTCGGCGTTTGCACGTTTTCGACGTTCCCACGCATTCGGCGTGAACCTTTCGGGCTTCAACGTTTATACGAGTTTGGCGTTCCCATTAGTTCAGCGGTATCCATTCAAGCCTCGGCGCCATCACCACTTCGGCTACAACAACCCTAGTTGAATGAATGGTGAAGGTTTGGGATAATTAAGAAAAAGACAAAACAAAAAAAGAGAAAGAAAGAAGCAGCAGCGAAATGAAAAATGAAAGAAAAGGAAGGGGAAATAGTTAATGAAGAAAAAGATAAAATGAGAAAAGGCCTATTCATTAATTAGAAAAAGAAAACAAAGGGGAAAGATACAGAAAAAGAAGGGTCAGGTTATGAGTATTGCTGGAGAAATTCTCTCTGCTCAAATTCTGCAAGCTATCCGTTCTTTGAGGAAGCAATTTAGCTTCATTTTAAGAGATGTTGGAAAGAGGAAGAACATGAAAGGGAAAGAAAATGCAGTCGTCATCTCTAGCTCTATCTCCCCAAGCTCGGCTTCGGCGGAATCGTTACAGCTCCGGTCAAAACAAGAGCCGATCTTGGCAGCGGCAAGCCCTTGCTCGCTCCAACCTCAAGCTTCGATTTCCCCTCCTTCAGCTTTGGCTGCAACAACTCCGGCAGCTCTATGAGCTCGTGTTTCCTCTAGCTTCGGTGCCGCGAGTAGACCTCGGCAGCACCCCCTCAAGATTCGGTTCCTTTGCGAACCTCAATTTAAGCGACCTCCAAAACACTAGACGCCGAGCCAGTCCATCGGCATCTCCCAACTTCAGTCTTTCCCAGCCCGACGAGCTTCGGCAGCTCCAACAGCTTCACTGCCTCTCAACGAACGGCAAAGTACAGGCTCCAGCGTTCCAATGGGTTCATAGGTTCGGCAACTCTAGCGAGCAGCTACCAACATGCGCCGATCAGCAGAAATTCCGCCTGAAAAGGTGCTGACCAGCAGGGATTCGCCCTGAACATGGCCTCGGTTCAGCCATTTTAGCCTCAGCCAGATTGCTATCAACCGGGTAACACCTATTTCAATTCAATTTGTGCATTGCTTACAAGTCTCTGGTTAATTACCCTGTTAATTAGACTTTTCCATGTTGCCCACTCTATTATATCACTTGTTTTCTTCGCTTTTGGTATACTTTGGTCACAACATGTGCCTGTCATATGTTGTGCTTCATTGGTTGCTCTCATAAGTGTTTTAATCTCCAGTTAAAGCTTGCTTCTGGGCCGTTTTGGAAATTATGTGGTCAAAACCCCTTTTCTGTGTCTAGTTGAATTCAATTTCAGGTTCACGAAGGGAGCTTATGCTTTGAAATTAAAGCAAGTTCAACAGCCCGCAGGGTCAGATCAACGAGATCCTGTTGGATTCTGAGCATCACTCAGACATAGTTTTGTTAGTTCTGAGTTGAAGAACTGAGTTGAAGAACTGAGCATTACTCAGTTGACAGCAAGAACGGCAACGGAAGTCTACTCAGCAATCAAGCACGAAGTATTGTAC
>CATIWQ010397833.1:0-39037 GCA_949673415.1 Euphorbia schlechtendalii
TTTCTACATGAACTTGATGTGCTTTTCCTACGATTTTAAATTGATATATACATTATTGGTAAACAAATCAAGCATGAATGAAGATATTTTATTGAAAAATTGTTCAAATACCAACTTCCTACCAGCTCTATACCATTTTTCTATTTCTCATCTTTACATGTGATCTCACTTGCTTGGTTAGGTTCCACAACAGAGGAAGAAGATGATATGATCGTGATGGATGAAGAGGAGAATGACATTCACCTTGAAAGAGAACTTTGTTCTTATAATCTAGCTATTGTATAACATTCGCAAGATGAACATTCCATCTTGCAATATTTGTAGATTAAAAATTATACATATTCAAATAGAAACTTTTTACAATCACTTCAAAAATCATAATAAATTATGTTTTCTCATTGTCAATATTAGACTACTATCATGTTCTTACCAAATTTAACCTATTAAATACATTGCTTTCATTTTCACCAGATTTGTAGGTCTTTAACTATTCAAACCATATAAAATAGCTGCAAAAATTGCTTTCAATTGATTTTTAAATGAAAAAAAATTTTCTATATACAACAATTGCATTTCATTAAAAGTTCAAACATATATCAAAATTCAATCGATTACATGAAAAAAGTGTTCATTTTGGAAAGGAGCCCTGGCTATCAAACATTTCAATATTGGAGGTGCATTTAACACTAGTATGCTAAATCAAGGTAGAGGGGAACACCAACTCGTAAAGCTACAAACATTTTGAATTAAAAAAAAGTCAGATATACACATAGATCAAAGAAAAAACTATTCAAAAATATAAAAACTAGAAAAATACCATATCCTTACCAGATTTTTACAAGAAATTTACAAAAACAAGTTAAAAACTAGAGAGATACCAGCTAGATACCAGATAAATACCAGATACTCACTTGTAACATATATAATACCAAATTATTACCAGAAAAACTATTCAAAAACATAAAAACTAGAAAAATACCATATCACTACCAGATATTTACAAGAAATTTACAAAAATAAGTTAAAAACTAGAGAGATACCGGTTAGATACCAGATAAATACCAGATACTCACTTGTAACATATATAAGAATAAAGTTATAACAAAAATTGTAAAAAACAAGAACAATACCAAGTAGATACCATATATGTACAACAGATTTACAAAAACAAATACCAGATAGATACCAGATTGTAAAACCAAGCACAATACCATGTAGATACCAGATAGATATAAGAATTATAGAACAAACTTACAAAACAAACATAAATACCAGATAAATACCAGATAGATACTAGATCTATACAAATGACTAAATCGATCAAATTTCAAAAGCAAAAAACAAATTTCAAAATGTTAACTGGTATTCTACCGATATATTGCTGGTATTCTGCATTTTAGCAAGTTTTAAATGTCCAATTGGTATTTTGCTGGTATACAGCTGATATTCAGCTAGTAATTGGTCTAATTTCTGCATTTTAGTAAGTTTTAAATGTCCAACTGGTATTTTGCTGGTATACAACTGGTATTCAGCTAGTAATTATCCGATTTCTGCATTTTACCAAGTTTTAAATGTCCAACTGGTATTTTTCTGGTATACAGCTGGTATTCAGCTAGTAACTGGTCCAGTTTCTACATTTTAGCAAGTTTTAAATGTCCAACTGGTATTCTGCTGGTATACAGCTGGTATTCTGCTAGTAACTGATCAAATTTCTGCATTTTAGTAAGTTTTAAATGTTCAATTGGTATTGTGCTGGTATACAGCTGGTATTCAGCTAGTAACTAGTCCAATTTCTGCAGTTTAGCAAGTTTTAAATGTCCAACTGGTATTCTACTGGTATTCAGCTAGTAACTGATCCAATTTCTACATTTTAGCAAGTTCTAAAATATCCAACTAGTTTTGTGTTGGTATGCAGCTAGTATTCAGCTAATGACTGGTCCAATTTCTGCATTTTAGCAAGTTTTAAAATGTCCAACTAGCATTCTGCTGGTATTTTGCTGATATACTGCTAGTATTTATATGTTTTTAAAGCATGTTATTTTAAATTAATTTACTACTGGTATACTGTTGGTAGAATGCTGGTATTGAGTATAAACTCATGTTATTTTAACAAGCTTTCAACATTGTTAGTTTCTACATGAACTTGATGTGCTTTTACTGCGATTTTAAATTGATATATACATTATTATTAAACAAATCAAGCATGAATAAAGATATTTTATTGAAATATTGTTTAAATACCAACTTCCTACCAGCTCTATACCATTTTTCTAATTCTCATATTTACATGTGATCTCACTTGCTTGGTTAGGTTCCTCAACAGAGGAAGAAGATGATATGATCGTGATCGACAAATCGTATGTAATAGAGGAGAATCAACAGACGATCGAAAACGAAATTACAAACCGTAGGAAGAAAGAAAATGACGAACACGAGTTGAGATTAGGTTAGAATTTGAAACGTAGCAAAATGAAGAGAAATCGTACGAAACAAAAGGCAAGGAGAAAGCAAGGAAAATAGTTAATAATAGAGAGAGTGAGAATCAGTTATGGATGATGTGAAGAGGTTAATTAGGAAACACGTATAGAGATAAAAAAAGGAAAAGAGAGCGTACAAAAATTTTTTTGGATTAGTTTTAGAATAAAAAAGTAATGGACCAAAACTTGGGCAGAAAGTCAGTTAGTACAATATGGCATTTTTTGACAATTTTCCAAAATAAATTGTATATATGGAACATATAGAATGAAAACTGAAACTTAAAATTGATTACACAATGTAAAAATCAAGTAGAGTATATTTTTATAAATAAATGTCACAAACCTTACATTTTTTACAATTTCGATGGATTTTAAACCCCGTGGACCTAACTATGTTAAATACTAATCTAAAAAATTAGAAATAAAAGTAAATGTTAATTATTTTTATTTCTGATATTTTTAAATTATTGTTTATTATGAATGGTCCATGAAGATTGTAAAATCAGTAAGTTAAAAAGTATAGAGTGAAGGGTATAATTGATAATTGATAATTGATAATTGATAATGCATCAACCATTTCTTTTTTTTAAAAAAAAAGTATTAACACTTCAAATTGGGGTTTTTTAAAGGGTAACTTGTACTAATACATTACCATCTTTTTATTTTTTTCAATATAACTAAAACCTTCTTATATTTTGCTTCCATTCAATTAGAACCTCCTTATGTTAAATTTCATAACTTTTCCATCCATATAATTACCATGTTTCCAAAATTACTGTTTCTTTTTTGAAGCTATTCACCAAGAAATCATAGTCCACTAAGCATTAAACTAACTTGAAATCGATGAACATAAAAGCAATGACAAAATGTATATCTTGTAAATATTGATATGAACAATATACCTTGCTCGGATTGTAAGGGGGCTTTTTCGTACAATGAGCTTCAATTTGCCAAAGAGAATTAAAAAAAATAGTGGTGAAGATACTCTAGTTAGTTTGCATCAAAGATGAACCTACTACAATTGAAAATTGATCAATCACATGCTAGAAATTCTGTAAAGAGTATGTCATAAATCAAAGCACAATATCAAATAGAAAACAACAAAATAAATTCAAAAAACACAAAATTAAACAATGAAATCCAAGTAATAGTGGACATTGAGCAAAATCCAATTCTGCAAATAAAAAATTGCTTACATTACATAGCTCAAAGAAAAATTTGATAAGAAAAATTTTAATTATTGCAGTTAACAGAATGCGAAAGTTCATTAGCAAATTCTAATTAGTTTTCACAATTCAAAATTCATAAGATGTACATTTTGCCACTGACTTTATGTTCATCAATTTCTTGAACAATTTTTTCTTATTGGATAGGATAAAAAAAAAAGAAAGGGTAATTTTGGAAACACATTGAATAGATGGATGGAGAAGTTACGAAATTCAACGGAATGAGGTTTTAATTGGATGGAAACAAAATACGAGGAGTTTTTAGTTGTATTGAAAAATCTTAAGAACGTAGTGATGCATTAACGCAAAACATAATTTTAGTTGTATTGGAAAAACTCGAGGAGGTATCAATGTATTATTTACTACTTTTCTAGATGCTCAATTTTAACTGCAAGTTCCTTGTTCTTTTCCTTAAACCTAAATTCAGTGATAAACCCTTTAATTTCAGTTAATTACTTCAGCTCAAAGCACTAACATAGTATAGACGATTGGCAGAGACCTTTGTTTCTTTGGGCGACAACTGCAGACAAGACGGCGAAAGAACTAATAGGTATTGGAGGTATCTTCTCATTTTCAGATTATAACTTGTCATTTTCTTCCTGTTCTAATTTGATGCTGTTTCTTTGCATGTGTCTTGTAGATGTCATTTAGAGGGAGAGGACGAGGGCGAGGAAGGTTTGGTGGTGGAGGCGGCGGCTTTGTCTATGCACGGCAAGAGGCTTTTGTTGAATTTCCAGTGAGTCGTTTCTTTTTCTTTAATTTCTATAATTTTGGGTATTTCCTATTGAAATTAATGCTTGAACACTGCTTCTACACTTGACAATATGATCTGTAAGCTAAATGTAGATGATGAATACACCAAACGATTTTAGCTAAGAGTATGAGTTGATTTTGAACTTGATATTTAGATTTTACCCGGTCAATTTCAGTTACGGGATGCCATAAGAAATATATATTTCAAATTTAATAAGTTCAAAGCATTGCATACAAGTTCTTAAATGGGATGCTGACTGGTTATATCATAGCATAGGTATTTTTGTGTAAAACCTTCTATGGGAACATTTCAGGAAATTGAGTTACCTGGTAGAGAAGCAGTGAAGGATGAAAGGGCCTTAGTTGTTTGGAATTTGAAGTTGCTGAATCATTGGAAATCCTCCGCCTATTATCTAGAAGATAGCAGCTTAGCCAAGAGTAAGCATGGAAAACTTATGATTTTTCCTGCTGTCAAAAGACAAATCCATTAGTAATTCTTTTTTTTTTTTTTTAAAGCTTCATTGTGAAGTGTTTATTTGTCCACCTTTCCGGTTCAGCTTTGTTTTGTTTTCTTTTCTTAGCACTGCACTGTATGTGTTTATTATGTTTTTTACCTTTGTAAGATTTTATCAACTTCCTTTTCTTTTTTCCAATTTTTGTTACAATAGAGGGCCAGAGCATGGACATTGAAAGATTTTCTGACTGGGGGAAGCCAAAAACCACTGCTAAACGTGATGCACTTGGCAATTTTTTAGTTCTAGAACCAACTAATTTTCCTAAAGAACTTATTACAGGTTTGTTTGATATATGCACATCCTTTTTTGCCCTCTTTCTGCTGCTTGATTTCTTTTCGTGGTTTAGTAGACTCTCCTGACAGTGTTATGATCTCAGGTACAAAATTGGGGCAGCCAAATCCCAAAAAAGTTAGGTGGAACCCGAGTTCAGGTTTGATAGTAATTTCTCTCTCTCTTCTTCATTTTTGTTGGTTCTTATAGTATTGTTATTTACTTGCTATTGTTCGCGCTTTGTATGTTTTTGTAACTTCATCACGTTCTTCTGGGAGAATAGGTTGTGTGCAATACCCTGTGCTTTGATATTCCAATATTAAATCAAATTTATTTGAATTGTGTATCGGCAGACCTCCAAAAATTGGATTTTTTCGAGAAACTTGAAGAGAAGTTTCAGGTAAGTAAGATATTTGTTAACAGCATAATCTTCCTATTTCATTGCCTATCGATCAATATGTATGGTAGCTACTCCTGAAACATATTGAAAAAATTTCCTTGATTTTCTTACTTGTCGCGTTGGACACCATATTCATGAACCATATCATTTGTGTGGCCTGTGAACTAAATTCTGGTTATCTTTTTCTTGCCATGATTCCTCTAGGGCCGCGAGGAGAAAGGTGAAAAGGAAAAGAAGGAAGGTGGTGAAGAGGAAGACGATGAAAATGAAGATGATGATGCTCAAGAAGCCGAGGAAGAGTTCAGTGATGATGATTATTTACAGGTCCTAAGAGAAAACTTGTGTTTTTTTTACTGCAGTAGCTCATGATTATTGCCTTTATATCTTCATTCGTTCCCATATTGAAATGATAATATACCAAATGGGAGAAAGTGGTCTATCATCACCTTGAAGTATCATTTAAAATGGTTTTTGTGTCATTAAAACAATGATTCAGTCAGCATAACTCTTCTTATTGAATGATTATATCATAAGTTTTTGTTGAGTGTTCAAGATAAGATGTTGTGCCTTGTAAGATCGACTTGAAAACACTTTTTCTGATAGGGGCATATATATTATAAGCATAATTTCCATGGGTTTTTATGCTTTTATACCTTTTTTAACATTTAAATATCTTTGATTCCTTACTGGATATCAATCACTCTTGAAGATCCGTTTTACTATAAAGCTTGTTTCTATACTTCTTTTTATCTGATTTGTCTATACCTTTCAAACTGTTTCTGATATTACAGAACGTTGATTTTGATGATGATGAGGATGATTATAATAACATGGATGATGGAAATAATGGTACATACCTTCATCCAACTAGCTTCACTTTCTTCACATTGTTTTGTTTGCGAATTTTTTTTGATTATTCGGTGGCTTTGTAGAATTACAAGTTTTGTTATTTTGCAGATGAAGCTGAATATTAATGGAAGAAAACCTTGGTAGTCAACATATTGTTACTCGAAAAGCTGGTTGTGAGTATCAAAGCATTATGATGGGTAATTGTCAAGTTAACTGGAAATAATTGCTATGCATTTAAATGGTTTTGACTTTATTTAAAATGGTTCCACAGAATGATAAAATTAGAGCCCTGGCCCTTGTATTAGTCTTCGAAATAAAGAAGTCCCATTTAAATGTTAAGCATGTAAACTAATATCAACATGTACATTACTTATACATTACTTAGGCCCAGTTCTTCTTTTCAACGTACAGTTATAAATTTACACTGAAATAAGTTTGTTTTATTTTAGTTCACTTTAGTGCACTTGCTTCTAAGTTGAAAAAAACAGTCTTTCATTTGAACTTCTAAAAGCTGAATTGAACCAAATCAAAGTGGGTTGAACTAAACTAAACTAATTTCGATTAAATTTACAACTACGCATAGCTCATCTGAACTTAACTGAAGTGAGCAATTGATTTGTTGTCCAAGAGATCGAAGCAAATTTAGATAATATTACGAGCACATAGAGATGTGGAAGGCTTATATAGGTTTGGCATTAAAATTGTAAGAAAAACGTGAGCCATAAAAGCTACTGCATATTTAATGTTTTATCAGTGGATCAGATGACTGGACTTTCGTCTTCGCCATTAGACGGCACTTGTAGACTGTCGGTTCGGAAAGGAAAAAAATTAATGTAAGAACTTAATTTGTCCGATATTTTGAGCAGCTGTATACATTTGCATTTGTTTAATTCGCATTTGCGAAGGAAGCTCTGCTCTTAAGTGACCTAATTATGGTTTTTTCTTAGCAATGCACTGTGAATTTAAAAAGGTCCAAGGAAATAGGACTGGTATTGTGATAAATTGTTGAAATTAGTAGAAAAGTCGGTTTTTTTTGGCAAAAGTCACATGCATCTTTGCTGATTTTGTTTTTGCATTGCAGAAATTGGCCGTAAGAACCTATTCATGTGCTTCATTTTTTTAAGTTACATTAATGATATGCCTCTCTCTAGGCTTAAATACTTTTTGAGTCATATCTTATCACTCTAGTGGTTAGATGACCTATTGAATTGCTTATTTGGTATTTGATGTATTTCACTTTTTGATACATATCATAATCAACATTTGTCTATTTGATGTATTATCTATTTACTACATGAAACGTCCATTGAATAACATAAAAAACGTGAAATAAATACATACATACATATTGTCATTAGGAGAATGTATATGTTTTGTTGATCATGTAATTATTGACCCTTATTCATATATGAAGTTGCATCACACATCAAATATGCTGAATATGTTAATATTAGAAAACTTCAGTAAACTAGAAACTAAAAACTTTTACTTAATTAATTGCACTTACCGGTTCTATGAAAATTTAAATTTTATTTTGGTCTAACATCATCAGTTTAATGGATTACCGCAAGCTTGTTCTACAATTTTTATATCTTATACTAGAATTCCTATTTTAAATATATTTTAGCTTCAGCAATCTATACTTATCGAGAGTGCAAAAACATGTTCTTTGGTTCAACTCTTTTGTAAAGTACACGTCCTTTGGTCTAGCTCTTTTGCAAAATGGGATAGTGGAAATTTTTTCAGTGGTTTATCTCTTTTGAAAAAAATAGAGGTATAAATATTTGTAAAATTTTATAAATGTATTGAAAGTTTGGAATAGTTTCAGCGTTTCATGCCATAACTTATTTGACCAATTAAGTTTCATATTTACCTCTTATACGTTCCAAAGTTTCTGTGTTCTTTTCCCTTACTTTCTTCGTATGTTTTTTAATTTTCTTGTCTTATTTTGTAATTATCTCTCAAACTGTTTACTTTTTTGACATGTCGTTTTAGAGTTTTTTGTTCGTCTTATTTTTATCTATGAAACGTCATACATTGTGATATACTTTTTCAAAATTTTTTTTTCAACAGTTTAAAATCTAATAGGTAAGTGGTAGGTAAGTGGTATGTAACTGGTAGGAAGAACAAGTTCTGTCAAATTTGTTATGAAAATATGGTAAGTAATATAAATACATGTCAAAAGTTTATCTCCATAGCAATAAACAAAGGCCAAATGCATCAAGACCCCCCTAAAGTTGGCTCAGAAAACCCGATGCCACCCTTAACTTTCAAAATGACCAGTTACCTCTCTCAACTTGGCAAAAAAGCCAGTTAACCCCCTTAACTTGGTAAAAATGCACCAGTTTGCGCATTCAATGTCACGTGTCAACTTCTGATAAAGAGAGAAAAATCAGAAAAATGACACCTTTGAAAAGTCAAACCAACCAGACTCTGACACGTGGCATTGAGGAGGCTAACTGGTGCCTTTTTGCCAAGTTAAGGGGGGTGACTGGTCCTTTTAAAAGTTGAGGGTGACATCCGATTTTCTGCGCCAACTTTAGGGTAGTGTTGATGTATTAGGCCATAAACACACAATTATAATCTTAAAAGTAATGAAAATGCATTAGAAAGTGATAAACATGTAGAATAAAATCTCTACAAAGTATTAAATCAAAACAGTAGGAATCTGGTATGTAACTGGTATTAAGAACAAACAATGTCAAAACTAGTAAGAAACTAGTATGTAAGTGATTGGAAATTAGTACGAAGAACAAGTTGTGTCAAATTAAACTTGAAAAGTAATGAAAATGTATTAAAAATTTATTAGTCCATATAAGATAAATCTCTACAAAGTATTGAATCAAAACAATAGAAATCTGGTTGTAACTGGTATGAAAAATAAAAAATGTCAAAACTAGTAAGTAATTGGTAGGAAACTGGTATGAAGAACAAGTTACATCAAATTTATCTTGAAAAGTAATGAAAATGCATTAGAAAGTGATTAGAACATGTAAGATAAAGCTCTACAAAGTATTGAATCAAAACAATAGAAATCTGATATGTAACTGGTATGAAGAACAAAAAATGTCAAAACTAGTAAGAAAGTGGTAGGAAACTAGTATGAAGAACAAGTTGGATGAAATTAATCTTGAAAAGTAATGAAAATGCATTAAAAAGTGATTAAAACATGTAAGATAAAACTTTACAAAGTATTAAATCGAAATAGTAGGAATCTAATATATAACTGGTAGAAAATTGGTATAAAGAACAAAAAAAATATCAAAACTAGTAAGAAAGTGGTAGGACACTGGTATGAAGAACAAAAAAATGTCAAAGCTAGTAAGAAAGTGGTAGGTAAGTGGTAGAAAATTGGTATGAAGAACAAGTTATGCCAAATTAATCTTGAAAAATAATGAAAATGCATTAGAAAGTGATTAGAACATGTAAGATAAATCTCTACAAAGTATTGAATCAAAACAGAGGAATCTGGCATGTAACTGGTATGAAGAATAAAAAATATCAAAACTAGTAAGAAAGTGATAGGAAACTGGTATGAAGAAGAAGTTGTGTCAAATTAATTTTGAAAAGTAATGAAAATGCATTAGAAAATGATCAAAACATGCAAGGTGATTAATTAAAACTAATCAGCTGATTAATTCCAGGAATACTTTGAAGAACAGGCTTCTAAGATCGATGAGAGTGATAAAAATTAGAATTAGTAAATGAATTTACAATTAAATTAGCCATCACTTCCTCCATTTTCAGTATGTGCTTTTCAACTTTCTCCAATATTTGTTCGAACTCTCTCTTTATTAAATTCACGAGCATGTGTACAGTATAATTCTTTATTAATTCATTTAAGCATCTTCACAAAACACATGGTGGATGGGTTGCATCTTGGTGCATTTATACAACCCAATGAAAATCTTCACATCAATTACAGCATAAAAATTGCATAAATCCTTTTGCAAATTAACCACAAGATCAAATGAAAAGAGAGAAATCGAATCTATCGGCAATAACATGATTTCAACGATCCATGGATACTCATTCTCAATTGAAAGAAAAAAAAATCTGATATAAAGTTAGAAAACTGGAATTAGGCAGAGAATTTAAGAATTGCAGATGGCAGAAACTTGAAAAAACTTTGATCTAGAAAATATTTGGGAAAATCAAAACAAGGAAGAGAGAATTTGATAAAGACAAACATGCGAAAAAAAAGAGAAAGCAACAGAAATTTGATAAAACATTATATATATAGAACGTATAAAGTAAAAACTGAAACTTAAAATTGGTATCTATCAGAACCCTACAATTTTTACAATTTCCCTAAATATTTTTTATAATTAAAAGATGATAAGTTCTAAAAAAAATCACTCTAAACTAAAAAAACATCTACAATTATTCAGATTATGAAATGTCATAATTTAAATTTGCTTAAATTAATTTAAAAATTCTGCAATATTATTGTTTTTGAGACTTTTTACGTAGTTGGACTATATTTGTAGCTAATCCCCACAACACAAATATCCCCAACAAAGTTCCACAATTACACTTTTACGTTGTACACCAATCCTCCGTCACTCGCCACACCACTTTCCATTCAATTATTCCTTCAATCTCATGTTATCAAACACTAACCGCATTTTCGAAATCTTTTCCCAAGGTATAATGTTCACCATTGTGATTTATTCTTCTATAAAAGCTGGTTTCCATTGTTTTCATATTTTACGGGTTACCGTTAATGCACTGCACTTAGTGTGTACAAGCTGTTTAAGTGTGATGTTGTATCGTTGTTTTCATGTTTTTTTGGAAAAGTTTGGTTGCTCGGACTTCGACTTTGCTGCATTAGTTCTTTATGGTCAAGCATTTTCAAGAATCACTTCATTTGGGTTCTGTTATATTGTATTGTATTGTATTGTTTATTGTCCATGCTTTATTTCGTACGCCTTTTTGAAGGCCCGTGTCTGTTGCAATTCGATGGACCTCTAATGGACATCTACTAGGCGTCTATATAGACACGTATTAGGAAATTTAAAGTCAATCATCTCAATCAAATTAAAAAAACCAGATTGTATAAAAATTTGATCTTGAAACTAAGTGAAGTGAAATTTTAGTGAACTAAGCAAGTCATCAATCATTTTGGTTCAAATATATATGAAATTACCATTAAAAAAAGAAAACATATCATTATCCACTGAGTCCAATTGAATGGGTTTACAGAGAAATACAAATAAATTTATTACACTATTAAAACAACATTACTATTATTTTATTAATACTCTATTTCTTTTTTATTGTCAACTTATAATTTCATCAAAACATATAATCTCTCTTCTAGATAGACATAATCACGTATCGAACCCACCTCATGCCTCTTCTTATGGACCGGACTTGGATATATTCATATTTTTAACTTAGTCTGATTTGAGTCGGAACAGGTTCGAAGTGTGATGAGTTGGGCTTAAGATTTACATAGTAAATATTCAAACCCTAACCAATGAATGATAACAATTATTTATAAAGTATATATTAATTATATTTGTTTGTAATGATAATTAATAAACGAATGCTGGAAAACGTTGTGTTAGATTATATGGTACAAACAAGTGAAGTTTGGATTTGGCAAGTCTGATCCACTGTTATTTTCAAATCATTCATCGGTTAAGTCACTTAAGTTCAATGCTTATAAATACAGCATATCTTAAATTTACACTAAATAAATACGTTTTAATTCAGTACACTAGTTAAAAGAACATAGCTCACTTTCAGTTCATGCCTAGTCTTGGACCGAGCTTGGTAATGATCTTTTAAGCCTAGCTCGAGCTTGTAATTTTCAAGAATTGGCTGGTAGAGCTTGAGTGAGTGAGTTTGATGGAAAGCACGATCAAGTCAGACCAATTTGTTTGATGAACATATCTACTTGTAACAGCAAATTAAAGAAAAAATGGTAAAATTCAAATAGTATTATAAATTGAAAATAGAAAAATCAAAAGTTTAAATAAAATAATAAAACGATGGAGGTTTTGTTAAGATTATTTGGCGTTTTAGCAAGAATTATATTTTGGCAAGTTCAATATTAAATTAAATGAGCTGGATGGGAAGCGACAATAATGGGAATGAAGGGGCTTTAGTTTCGGTTTGGTCGTTTGGAAGCACATTTAATCAGAATCTGAAATATGGATGGCATTATCACATGTTATTTGAAAGATTCCAAATTCAACGGTCACATTTCCAGTCCCTTTAGATTCGAGACTCTTTCTTTCCTACTATATACACATCACTTGAATTTCTCCCTCTTCTCTCAACGAAAAGCTCACTTTTTTTATTCATAATCAAATTTTCGAGGATAATAATGAGGTGCTTTTTGGCTTGTTTTACTACTGCCAAGCATAATAAACGATTAAATGCCCCTCCAAATTATCACTCTGTAAGTTTCTTCCTTCTCTAATGCTTCTCTGTTTTCATCTCTTCATTAATGATTTTTAGATTTACCTCAGAGACATGTATCAGCTGAATCTCTACCCCTTCAGTCTCGATCTGTTGAAGTTCCCTCTACAGAACCAATGTAAAAAGTTTCGATTTTTACTTTCTGGGTTTTGTGGGTTTCTTTGTTTTTTGTTATATCTGGATTGATTTTTTGTTGTTTCGTCGATTTGGTTAGAGTGAAGAAGCTTGAGGAACAACTGAGCTGCAATGGGGAAACCAACGTTACCACCAGCTTCAACAACAGTGACAAAAACGACGCCGTTTTATGCATAGAGGAACCTGCTGCCGATGTGGTTGGAAAAAATGAGGAGAAATCAAATGTTTCTTCTTTAATTTCATCAAAAGAAGCATCAGCTGCCCTAAACCCCAATCCAAAACAAGAATCTGAAGATTTTGACTTAAAAAATGATGGGGATCTGCAAGAATCATCGGAATCGCTGTTTTCATTATCTATCGATTCAAGAAAATACACCAATGGAGGTGAAGTGGGTGAGAAGGAAGTCTCTAGTCCAATGCCCAAATCTGGTTCATTCGATCAACAAGGACCCAATTCACTGAGCTCCAATCACAACGCCACTCCAAAGACTCCAACTTTATCTAATGTGTTGACTCCAGTCAAACAGAATCTTCCCCAACTCGAAACCGCAACTTCAAATTCGACATTGCACAGTCAAGACAAAGCGAACATCAATTTCGATGACATGACTAGCTTCGAGCTACTATGTAAGAAAGAGAAGGCAAATCCTCGTCCTAAGAAGCTGTTAGGCGAACAAATCGCAGTTGACACGAGTCTCTCGAGTTGGCTAAAGGGCAGCACCGATTCGGATGCAATTAGTTCGGGTAAAGGTAGGCATATATTAGGAGCTTTAACAGTGAACCAACTTCATGGGCAGCAAACGAGCCAGAACCAGTCCAAGAATTTAGGAACCATTGGGAGCTTTTGGAGTCATACTGGCACCACCGTGGATTCAGATTCTACCTCTTCTAGCATACCTCAGGTAAAGAAATATGCTAAGGTAAAAGTAGTAATCGAAGCTTATTTACTTTTCTGAAGTATATGATATTAGGCGAAGCAATGCTAATTGTGGTTTCGCTATTTTGCCAGGATGAGGGCGGAAACTGCGAATCGACACCTTTTGAAGCAAGGTTGGATAGTTCTGTTCTCCAGAAATAGCATATAGGCTATCACATATTTTGTGCTTTCTGCAACTTTATATTGATATTTTGATGTCTGAGAAAAATATCAAGACACCTTTGTGTTATTTTACTATTTTTACTTTATAATCTAAAATCGTTCCAGTGTTTCACCTTAGACTTCGTTTTTCACCTCAAATTTTAAAATCACAATTATAAAAGTAACTATACTTTTTAAAAAAATAAAATACAAAAAACTTTTTTATAAATAAAAGAACATCAACATTCTAAATATATATTCAAAGTAAAAGAATTTTAAATAAATTATAAAAAAGTATTTTGAAATGCTACTGTTGACATTTAAAAATTTGAAGATAGAAATGAGCTGGGTTAGAACAACTCTACTTCAAACCCCACTTCAAAAGCAGAGTTGGAAATGCTTTTGACATACAACAGACTTTCAAGCATGACTCAACAAACTACTTGTCATGTTGTTCATATTCAACCTAAAACCTGAAAACGGACTTGAAAAGAATGAAAAATTATATAATTATTATATATCACTAAACAATTGTTTGTTTGATGGATATATTATATTTAGGTACATTATTGGTTAATGAAACAATATACTGCAAGATGCTGCAGTAAACCCGGTTTAAGGGTTCAAACTATACGAGAGTTATTTAGTGACACGAGGTAGAATATAAAATTCTGCGTGCACCACAGAACGTTTCCTCTCGTATGAAAAAAACATATGTTGTTAATCCCCGAAAAGATCTCTACACATCGTGGAAAAGCCTCCTTATCTCGTCAGTAGTTGCTTGCATCAACGTGACTGGACATCGGTTGTACTGTTCACAATTTTATCACAAAAAAACGCAAACATACATCAAATGAGACGGTAATAATGACTGAGCGTTTTTTATTATCTTTACAAACAGGAGGATAGGTATAATAATATTTTCATCCAACGTTCAACCACGGTGATAGCTGAAAAGAGGCCTGACCTGCGATACGTATTTGAAAATGCAAGCATAACAGAAGACGAATCCAGATGCCGTGACCACCGAAGGATTTGCGCGTTTTTGTGAGCACAATGGGCACACTGTTCTATCAGGTGGTAATGGGATTCCATCTTTGGCTACCTAAACATCACAAGGTTTACTATAAATGGTGTATAAATTCATAAATATCATTTTAGCTTGACAATAAATGGTGAGAGATCAAATCGACAACATTCTTCATTCCACATTCATATTTTCTGTTAGTTGAGCAACTTAATCACTTTACGTATTCAAAAACGCAGCACTAAGAAGAACTGGGAAGTTCCATTATTACCTTTGGACGTGGAGGTGGTGGGGGTGGTGGATATACAGTTGGCGCTGACATTCTCTCCTCAGCAGATTGGTACCACCATTCCATCATCTATGTTTATTTCAAATGAGACACTATTTTAACGGTGGTAAAAAAATGTGAACAAAAAAATTGCATTTAACATGGCAAATTCCGTATTAGACAGTTCTAAAATCTCACAGCAAAGAAAACAACTTTAATACTCAGATTCTGTAGAGTTTTGGAATCTTGAGTTCAGTACAGAGCCACAGTGTTAATGACGCACAAACAAACACATGCTTATATCCTGAGATAAAACAGGATTAACAGAAGAAGAAAGCAAATCAAGTAAATTGTTCAAACCATTAATTATTAAGGCATATGAAAATGGAAGAGATAGTAAAGTAGGATTATTAGGTGACATGAGATGGTGCAATGTACAATGCACCACCTTATCTTTCAAATAAAATCAGCCTGTTGAAGGAAAAAAAACTTGCAGGTAAACAGTACTACTCACTTTGAAGAAGAAGACTGCAGCAATTAAGCCGGTTTGTGCATAATCAAGCACTACATATGAACAACTCAGTAATGCTCCTTGTAATGTCTACATAGAGTCACAACTCCAAATTAATAATACTCAAATGCAATATGTCCGGCGGTGAAAAAAGCAAACAAATGTAGTACTTGCTGCCATGGTGTAATCGAAGTTTTATGTAAAATCACTTGTATTGTACCTTCAACCAAGGAGGACCACGAAGCCTATCACGTTCACGGCTTCGTATCTTTGAAATTCTAGAAGAACTATCCATCTACCCTGACAATAAAGTACTCAAATTATACAAAAATTCAGGAAAAAAACTTGACTAAACTATATAACATACTATTTCGCGCTTCCAGAATTCTTGAATTCGTCTAATTCAATAATTGCATGACTACAAATCATATAACATGGAAATTAATATTTATATATATACACATATGCACTACAAATAACAACATTGACACTAGTTCAGCGAAATTCATTTCATGACTGAGAAAAATTGGTGTGAACTTTGTACATTGTCACTAACACTATCATATTTACATATTATATACTCCATCTGTGACATTCCCAAAGCTTTACTGTATTAAATTAAGCTGGAAACCAAAAGGTTGAAGGTTGAAACTTTTTAAGAGTTGGGGCCTCAGGGGAGTAAGATAAAGAGTGGTGCTTAAAAAGAAATAATGATCCAAAAAGATATATGTTTCAAAGAATTTCCAACATAAATGATCAGAAAATCAAATACCAGTTCTTGCCCAGTTGCTCGACAAACATGAATGCCAAGTGCTTGTAATCCTAAGGAATAGAACCCAGTAGCATCAAGGAGATATAGGAGCTGATAAGTAAACGACAATCCTGCTTCATCAAACTGGAGATTAGACGCCAAAACTTTTGAATCATGATAATTCTTCCAAACTCACATTATCAAATTGATGAACTTGGAAATTAAATTCATTTTGAAGCAACAAAGGATATCCTATATGTTCAGATATTTTATAAGCGTTTACCCAAAAGAAAAAAATACCATTAACATGTGTCATGTTGACAAATAGAAGGCTAACTGGGATTCTAACTGAAAAACATCAAGGTCCTCCAAATCTAAAGACGTTTTAACTCGCGACAAAAGCACTTGGCTAATTATAGTTCCCGAGCAAATAAGCAGCATACAAAAACAAATGTTTAGATGCAATACTTTGCTTAAATTTATTTCACCAGACAGTAATAAGTAACATGTAAAACATAATAAAATTATGAAAGAAATGGAAGGTCACAAAGAATACCATAGCATGATTACTCAATTACTAGCTTCACATAGAGGCAAATAAAGAGCCATTGAGAATTTAAAGTTGCAAGTACCTTCGCTCGTAGCATGTACCCATGGGTAACAAGCAAAAATCATCTTCTGAATTCTCCTCGACAATCGTGCTCTAATCGTCGCTTCTGCTTCCGTAGTTCCTCTTGTAATAAGAGAATCGTCACCCCTATCAAAATATTCAGATTCTTCAAATCCTCCACCGCCATCTCCCCATAAACTTGCTTGAAGCCTAGCTTCCCTTTCCTTGTTATATATTGAATGAAGTTTTGACTTGAAATAAGGCAACACTACCTGGTCGAATTTATCAGATTCACAAGTTATTACCAGCACTCAAACTACAGAAAGGTAGCTGACTAGGCATGAGAACTTAAAGTTGTTTCTCCAATTACAGTTAGCACTTAGCAGTTTCTGATGAGTTCTTATTAGACTTTGTCTCAGCTATCTTTCTAATCATAATTTATGATTTAGACTTAGATTAGATCCTCTACATTTCTGAAGATTCAAGTATAGTTCATTCAAGCATATATCGAAAAGCAAATTGAATTATAACACATTTTTCAAGGAGAGGACAATACCAGGAATACGACCGAGAGAACTCTTTGACGCTTATGTAACCCCGAGAGCTCAACTCCATCCCCTGACTTCTGAAGATTTTCAATCTTCCTTACTTTTATCTTCACTGATCTTCTCCGCAGTCCATATAAAGATTCTGAAAATGAGGCATCTACACAGGAAAATAACAAAAAATGTAAAGCAAGTATTTAAGTTTAACATTGACTTTCCAAATTCATTGATCCAACAGCAAATATGACAATGCAAAACGACATGTAACTTGAGAGAATGCAGCTAGAGTTCGAGATCATGCAATTATAACTAAGGTCTAAGAAAACATGAAAATGATAAGTCCACAGACTTTATTCAAACACTTGTTTTCTTCTCAACTACCAACACGTTTCTGATATTCTAGTTCTCTCCAATTCAACTAACTCTGTAGATGCATATCAGAGTTAAAGAAAACAACACCAAGTTCCATTATTTACAAAATGTTCTATCTATCAACTTCCAGAAATATCTACTGGGAACCAAATTACAATTACCATTTTCTTTTTCAAAAAGAATCAAAAATCATTAATCAGAACTCCAGCTTTCTCACATCTAGTCTTCCACTAAATTGGCGAACATTTACGTTAAGATTTCTCTACTCATTACTTCAAACATACCTATCCAACTAACTCCAGGGCATCCAAAAAGGGTGAAACTAAAAAATAGCTATGTCCATGACCAAAAATTTTGACAGCACATATAATAAAAGAACAATTGCAGCAACAAGGAAATGAATATTAACTAAAATAGAAGTAGTAATCATTATGAGCTATAAGTACTCCAAATTACCATCCATAAAGCTAGATTTCAACGATAGTTAACATGTGTAACAAAGAATGGCAAAAAATTTCAAACATGTCATCCACACCAAATTTAAATAACCAGAAATTCAATAACTGAAGAAGACACTACCAACAATGAGAAAAACAGAAATAATAAATATACAAAAACCTGTAGTCCTTAAGCTATGCGTCTCAAGAACCATCATAAGCAAAGCAAAAAATTCATCTTCGTAGTCCAACACTTTATGGAAGATTGGTCTTCTTAATGCTAATACCTACAGTATCAAAATAAGGGAATATCATACTCAATCATTCTCAATACAAAGTAAACTCAAAATAAATAAGCATGAACCCCAAGAAATCGATCAACCACAAAAAAAAGTACATATTATGGTGTACCCTATGAAATGTGAATAATCAGATAAACACACAAAAAAAAGTTAAAAAGTTTACAAAGGCACGAGCTAATTTAGACAAAATTGAAAGAGAACTTTCTAAATAAAGAAATTGATGAATGATTACGCCGATAGAGTAGGTGAGAGCGGCACGGAGACTGGCGGGAAGTTGGTGGGCGGCGGCCATCTCAAAGAAGGTGGGACGAGTCCCTTGCCCTCCTACTTGGAATAACATCTTCTTCTTCCACCAAATTCGTATGATTTTGGTGTTTCTTCAAAATTTGCAGGATTAGGTTTTCTGGGTTTTTGAGGTTTCCTCTTCTTCTTCTTCAGTCCAGAGGACCTATTATTATTATCTTGTATTTTCTTTTAATTATTTTATTAAATTATGTAAAATTTGTTTTTTCCATTTTTCACAGCTACTATGTTTTTATTTGATTTTAAACCGATCTATGGTTATGGATACCATTATTTAATTTTTGGGAAAGTAGTTCGGAATCTTTTTTTTATTATCTTTTGTTTGCTCATTTTGTCATTGTTGTACTTGTGCATGTTCAATATAATATGGGAGTGTTTCTCTAAACTTAAAAGTCAATCAAACCTACTTAAAAGTAGAATTTTAAATTGAAAGTTACTCAGTTTAGTGTTTCTCTATACTTTTTTCAACTTAGAAAAGTTACTTTTTAGTTAAAAAGTAAGAAGTAGCTAATAATTACTTCTAGAAAGTGACTTTTTTTCAAATCTACTTTTTACCCAAACAAATTACAATATTACCCCTATATTATATTCAAAACCCAATGTCCTTCCATAAAACATATATTTTATAGTCTTTTCAAGATTCAACAACTTAAAAGTGACTTAGAATTTAATTTTCAGAAACACTTTTAATAACTTAAAAAATCGTTTTACAAAAATACTTAACTACTTATTTTTAAACTCTTTAAAAGTTAAAAAAACACTTCTAAGTCACAAGTCACAATTTTGAAGAAACACCCTATGTTTCCTTTTATCAATTTAAAATATATTACATGCAATTTTATTAAAATAATTTTTTCACCGCATAAAATTTGAAAAGTAGGTAATTAATGGATAGCAAAGCATGAGAATGAGAAGGTTACATGTAAAAAACTGTGTTTTTGCCTTTTTTGTGTGCGTATTTTTAATTATTTCTCATTTTTTCAATAGTCTCAAGGGTAATTTGGTATAGCTTTTGTTTTCTTATTAAAAAAGTGCTTTCGTATAAAAATAAATTTTAGATTTTAGGAAAACAATTTCAAGTAGAAAATTAATCTAATATTTCATTTATCTTTTATAATGCTTATTTCGTTTATAAGATTTCATTTTTGTTTGTCTAGTTTCTTCAAAACCAAATGAATATTGATATACTTATTTAAAATTTTTTCTTTATGAAATAATTTCTTTACTAAGATTGTAAAATGTACAAGTAAAGTATAAGTAGGCCTGTGTATGGGTTGGGCTGAGCCAGGTTCGGATCAGGCCTAATTAGGGCTTGCTATAAAATTAGTAATCCAAATCCGGTTCAACTTTTAAATATTTGAAAGTCGGACTCAGGGCAGGCCAAGCATTTATAAATTATCAAATCTCAGGCCCGACCCACGGGTTTAAAAATTATTGTTTAAAAAATATATTTTTTACTTTTTCCATTATACTTCATCTGGTGCAAAAAAGATTGTCATTCTAGTAATTTTATTAAAATCAATAAAAGATTTATTACACTATTAAATTATTAATTTATTTCTTTTACTTTATTATAATATTTTTTTCTTCTTAATCACTATCTTATAACTTTATTTATACTTAATCGCTTTCCAAATTATTACAATAGTAAATTATGAAAAAATGTTAAATTTTACATTTATATTTCAAAATAACAAACAAAAAGAAAAATGAAGGGTTTGTTTGATTTCAGAAAACTGTTTTCATTTTCTATTTCCAATTTTCTTTTCATTTTCCAGTTTTTCAATTTTTCAATTTTCTAAATAGAAACTGAAAAATAGAAAACGTGTTCATTTTTATTTAGTAATTCAGTTTTTTTATTTTCTAAAAAAATTGAATAATATATTTTATTTGTTATAAACATTAGAAATGACAAAAAAAAGTATTACAATATAAATTAAAAATGACAAATATTTAAAACTAAAAAATGATAAAGTGAAAAATCTTTTAATTTAATTATAAATATAAGTTGATTCATGTGTATCTTGATATTTATTTGAAAATGACAAATTTTACACTTAACACCTTAGAAACAGAAACTTATCACATCGTGCAATTTTTATAATGAATATGCTTAAAGTTTACCAAATTATAGTTTTATTTAACTTGTCTACATTTATGAAAACATCCTTATTTGATATTTAATTTTCATGTTTTAGTGATTTTTTTATCAAATTTTACAATTTTCAATTTCCTAAATGATGAATTGAAAATCGTAAGCATGAAGAAATATTCACATATAAAATAAATTTCAATATACAATTTTTTACTTTTTAAATAATAAATATTAATTTAAAATTTTATTAATTAAAAAATACAAGGGAATCAAATTAAGTAGAATAAATATTAATAAAAAGTTAAATGTAAATTGGAAAAATGGTTAAATAAATAAACTAAGAGTATATTAATAAAAATTATTCTTTGCTTATTTATTAACAATTTACTACATAACTATGTATATTAGGAAAAAATAAATTAAATAATAGAGTATTGTTACATAAAACTTTTATGTCATTCAGTTTGGAAAATTTCAGAAAACATCAAAAACCTGTTTTTTGCAGTGTTTTAAAAAGTGCTAGGCTCTAGTCGGGCGGTCGAAGGTGAATCGGAACCTGGGCGGGGATTAATCGGAGCCTAGGCGGACTTAGGCGCTAGTCAATAGGGTTTAGGCGCTAGGCGTAGCCAGGCGGCGACCCTCAAAATAGCGCCTAGGCGGGGATATTTTAAATAGCGCCTAGGTGGGGATTTTTAAAACAGTGGTTTTTTGAGTTAAGGAATAAAATAATAAATTTTGAAAACTGTTTTCCAATTTTCCAAACTGAAAAATTTTTACAACCAAACAGCAAATTCCATTTTTCACGTTGCTAAACTAACAGAACAGAACACACACCCTGTGAGTTCAATTAGAAATTTAAACGTTTTATTTTTTAAAATTACATATAATAATGCATTTATTTAATTTGTTTTTATATTATATCGGGCTGGGCGGGTCGGGTTTGGATTTTTATGCTAAACCCAAACTTATATCATATACTATTCGAATCATGAAGGACTTGGACCGGGCCGGGCCTTTAGTGTAATTTACTTTCCCAAATCATCCCATATAGAATGGGCATGGATGGGCCTCACGGGTCAACAGGCCCAGGAGGTCTAAGTATGAGTGAGATATAAATGTGTCAATTAATATTAATACAATATGATTAACATGCCATAGCAATGTACGAGTAAAGAACAATGTATAATTTCTTTGTGTATCTTAAGTTATTTTATCATTAAATTTTAAGGTATAAAACTAGTATATAAGAAGAATATTAAATAGACGGAACTACTAGTGAAGTGATGAGCCAATGAATAAAATTTTATAAATAAAGTATAAATGATTGTATGATTAAAGTCTAACAGGGATATCAGAAGATGTTAATATCAAATTGTAAAACTTATAAAATATAATTAGTGTATAAGTAAAATCTCATTTTATTCTGTATCTTACTTGCAAGTTATCTATAACTTGAAAAAATGTAGCAAAAATTTTGCGAAATTGAAGGAGCTACAAGTCAATGTTAAAGAGAGCGGCTGGTAAAATATGCCAAGTTGAGGGGATTGAATATGTATTTTTTCACGTAAATACACAATAAACATAACATCGTAAATAATAGAAGGGAGAATATTTTTACCATTAACACGCGGGGCATTAATATAAGAAAGATAATGTAGATGAACTTTAGATGCGTTGATATGGGGCATTAATGTAAAAAAGATCCAAAATGTTATAAATTCGGATCCATCAACACATATCAAAAGGTGCATTAGCAACGTAAAAGAACTCGGTCTCCGTATAATTTTAGAGACACTCAACCAGCAGTTGAATCATTCACCTTGCTAATCATTCTCTAGGCGATTCGGACTCTTTTACGGGAAGAAACTTGTGGTCCATATGAGTAAAGTGCATAACTTTTACCGTGCATGGAATGTCCATGGGCTCTCTAACAGCAAAGCAGAAATGATATGAACAAAGTACAGCTTCAAACAACTTGTCCGTACCCAGATCACACATGTGTAAAGATGCTGTGATACAAATGAACTGAATATCAACATAGCAACAAAATTCAAGACTACCGAGGCATGTCGAATATGCATTTATCATTTTATTCAAGAAAAAAGAGGATTTGTATGTGCATTTTATTACAATATCTGAACAAAAATTCAATGTTTATTCCACACAAAACTAACTATATTATACATTGCGCAAGCAAACTACCACCTTATGAGACTCAAACAGGGTCCCAAAAATCTGTGCTTCAGCAGTATTTACTTCCATTATTTGAGACGGGCAAATACATTTTTTCAACTAATCAACATATGAACAAAGCGCTCAAACATAAAATAAGTTTTGACTCCTATTTATGCTATTCTATTGCCAAGTTTTAGGGGCTGGTGGAGACTTTTTAAAGTTGGGAGCAGCAACTAGTAAAAGTTTCCAGGTGTAGGGGCTAACTATGTATTTAATCAAATGACTAGGATAAAATTTGGCAAAAAAGAACGAAGAATATAGAAGAATGGAAGCTTTACCATGACAGCCTTGCATTGCAGGACTCAATTGGACTGTGTCGCATTGACAGTAATGTACATGGATTATTATCCATTGTTTTCATGATTTTCTTTTTAATGTCTTTGGACACTAATCAAAGCGTAGCACAAAAAAGAGAAACCATCTATTTTTTTTTGCTACTGATGATTCTCTTGACATCAGACATTGTCTTTTATATACATTAGTGCTCAGTGCTTTTTAAACATCAAAGCTTAACTTGAAATGGCTAGCTAGTTTCATAAGAGATAATATTATGCCCGATTGTACAATTAAAGTGAGTTTACTTTATGACCATTAATTACACTTTCTCTGTTCTGCTCTGTACTAATTAAGTCAAGTCTTATATTATTATCGAAGGTAAATACAAATGATTTTGAGTATAAATATGTATGTAGTTCTTATATATTTCATCATATTTTTTTGGTTTCTTTCGACCAATTTATATTACAGAATCATCGCTACAAATCTTCAAGCATAGCACATTGAACAAGACAAGCGTCAACGAGGTAATTAGTACTTTCAAGTGAAAATCTTGACATACTTTTGTGTATTTAAATCATGATAAATTCATAGTATGCTGATATGTATATTTTTAATTTTCATTAATCAAATGATTGTTTTAGTATGAAGCATAAAATAGAAATGACATGAACAAGAAAAAAAATTGTGTAATTTCTTATTGATTTTGGACTTTAGCTAACAATTATAAGGCTAATTGCTTAGCTCAACCTCTGAACCGCCATTTATAAAAAAAAAAAAAGAATTATTAGCATTTAATATCTTAAAATATGGCTAGGCAAACACAGTCACAATATCAGTTTTAAAATTATGCAGTATACTAGATTTATGGATAAAGCCAAATTAGATGCGAGGCATGCGGTTATAAGCTAACCATGTCAACTCAATAAGCTATCATTTCAATGTTCAGGATTTTCTGATATCCTAAAATGATGAAAAAAACTTGACCTTCCTGTATCCTGTATCATGTCAAGTAACATACAATAAATTTAAGTTGATGTAGTAGTTTGAGCTTATGACATGTAAATGTTAAGTTATTATGATTTTCAGCTAGGCTTGTTATGGTTTTAGCATTTGTACTAATCTTATTTGTTTATTTCCTATACTAATAACTGTTTTAGGCATGTTTCCGGGTTACACTTCTAAGAAATAGTGGTGTGTAGTCTAGTATCTTTGCTTAACTTGTTGCTTGAAAAGCCATAGCTAGACAGATTTCTTTATTCAACCTATTTCAGCAGTTCATATTTTTTTATTTATTGATTGTCGCTAGGATTGATTTATGCAAATGAGATGAAGGTGACAAGAGTGAAATCCCTCACAATGAATTTGCATCGAATAAATAGGATAATATCGCAATATAGTATGTGTGGTATGTGGTTTCCGATATTTAAAAATTTAATATGTTTTAGGATAATATTTATTTAACATGTGTTAAGGATCTGAAGCTAGAAGTTCTTATTCTGTGTTATCGTGCTGAAGTCAAATGCTTTGATTATGATGGATTTCGGTTAATTAATATTAGTATCTGTTAGGTAACCGACAGGTTTAAGCTTTTTGTTATATGTATTAGAATGTAACTTTTATTCATTTAGCCATATATATCAATATATTCATAGTCAAGGTTTTGGTATAATTAATGGAATAAAAATATTAAAAAAAGAATATTTGCCTCGATTGCAAGAATAATAACCGAGGCGAACAGCGCAAACGTGCTTCAAAACACGCACGTTGCCTCAGTTTTTTACCAACCGAAGCCAAGGCTCGCTCTGCATTTCTCCTGGGGGCTTTGGCCTAGATTATCAACCGAGGCCAATGGGTCTGTTTCAACCGAGGCTAAAGGCCCTGTTCTCCATTAGTGATTGGATGTGCATTTTGTATTTTAACTGTTAGAATTTGAAATTTTTATTAATTAATTTAAAATTTCAGTTTGGTTCGGTTTTAACCAAACCAAATAATTTATTTCGGTTTGGTTAATTCGATTTCATTCTTATTAGGTTCGGTTCGGTTAACAATATTTTCCTTATTTGGTGTTCGGTTAATTCGATTTGGTTCGTTTTCCATCGAATACACATCCCTAGGGGTGTGCAAATAGTTTAGTAACTGAATTACCGAACCGAACAAAACTAAAATATTAATTTGGTTCGGTTATTTTATAAATTTGGTTTGGTTTGGTTTGTAAAATATTGATATTTCGGTTATTCGGTTTGGTTCGGTTTTTATGTTGAAAAAATCGTAATAACCGAACCGAACTGAAATATATATAAACACATAATAAAATTTTATTTTAATATCACATCCTTATTCCTCTTCTCGAAAATGCACTTTATTCCTGTATATGTCTCTACTAAGCCATTTAATACATTGTAATACTTATATTGGATGTGCATTTTGTATTTTAAGTGTTACAATTCGAAATTTTTGTTAATTAATTTAAAATTTCAATTTGGTTCGGTTTTCAACCAAACACAATAATTTATTTCGGTTTGGTTAATTCAATTTTTATTCTTATTTTGTTTAGTTCGGTTAACAATATTTTCCTTATTTGGTTTTCGGTTAATATGGTTCGGTTTTGACCGAATACACACTCCTACACATCCCTAAGAGTAATCCGCTGTAGTTTCCAGATTCTTAAAATACCTTTTTTTATTAAAAAGTGAACATGTTCGTTAGGTGAGCTGAACAGGATTCAGATCAGATTTTGTCGGGTTTTTGACTAAAAATACCAACACAAGCTCATACTTTAAAATTTCGAGTTCGGGTCAGGTTTACAAGTTAATTTTCATGTCCGATCCAAGTTCATGAATATTTTACTTTTTATTATATTAAATGAAAAAAGTAATAAAATATACATGTATTTATAAAAAAATAAAATATACATGTCAAATTTTTTTGTCTAATTGCATTGTTTATTTAAAGTCTATAATATTTTGTTTAGATTTATGATAGTTCAATATAAAACTTTGATAGGACAATATATATAAATCTTAAATGGTTGTTAATATAAACATATAAATATATGGTAAATAAAATTATTATTCGTTGGCCCGGTCTTGGGTAATTATATGAAGACCAAGCCCGAGCCATTAAACTTTGGGCTTCAATGGTGTCAGGCCGGGCTTAGTGAATATATGAATGTCCAAACCCGGTTCATGAGAGTGTGTTCGAATCGGGTTTAGTGAAAATATGAATATTCAAGCCCGGTTCATGAGAGTGGGCTCGGACCGAGCTCATCGGCCAGGGCCAGGCCCAGTGTCTATTAAAAAGTGCTTTCTGCATGACAACAAATTTTTGATTTGGGAAATCAATTTCACACTAAAAATAAGATTCTTCTTGCATTGTTCTTTTACAATGTTTTAATTCATTTGTATACGACTTTAAAACCGTTTTTTTTTTTATTACGAAATGTAAAAGTAAAGTATAAGTGAGATATAAATGCATCGAAAGGTATTAATACAATATCATTAACATGCCAATGCACTGAATGTTATAAGAAAAGTACAAGGTATAGTTAAGGGGGTGTGTGTTTGTGAAAACAAATATATAGGCGTAATTAATCTGAAATGTATCGGGGTAAACTATACGTAATGTATGAACGATGTATTAGTGAAGTGATACGAATAGGAAGATAAAAGTAAAGTATAACTGATTGTATGAGTAAGGTCATTAGTAAAATCTCATTATATTGTATAAGTTTTATATCTTATATATACAAGTCACTTGTAACTTGAAAAAATGTTGCAAAATTCTTGTCAAATTGAGGGGACTCTCAGATACAAGTCAAAGTTGAGAAGAGTAGTTGGCAAAACGTACCAAGTTAGGCGGCTCAATAAGTATTTTGCCACGTAATTACACAAAAAGAATACCAAGAACTTTTTTACATTAACATGTTAGCATTTGTATAAAAAGTTATGCAGGTGAGAAAAATCATTTGATATACATTTCCTGAGATGCGTCAATGAGATTCAAAGTATCTATCCAGGATTAAGTTTTAGAAGGCCAAAGTAAATTATTTTTATGCTAAGCCAAATCAATTTGACTTAAATTGATACTAAAATTCTTTTCTAATGCCACTTTTAAAATTCATTTTTATTATGAAATTTTTGATGTGAACATGATTTTACTATTTTATTGAAAAAATTATAGAATTACTGATAAACCAAAATCAAACATATATATATAGTTTTAAACTTTATGTCAAATATACTTTCATTTCACTATATTAAATGGTAAGGGTTGGAAACCTACAACAAGCAGTTTAATTTTGGTGTTTTTTTTGTGGAAATACAAACAAAAAAACAAACAAACTTCTGTAGCTCATAATATTCGAACTAGGCCATCAAAAGGGAGGCTAGGAATGCGTTAACCAACTAATCCAACTCCATCTTTTGTAATCTAAACCAACTGTAATATATTAATACTAAATATGGGGGGCTACGACCACCTTTGCGGGTACGCGTCCGCCCCTGTAATTATCAACTCACATATCGAAATGTGCAAAAGGACTCGGTCTTTAGATACTTTCCGAGACACGTGACACTCTAACTAGCTGTTAAATCAGTGACACTTCAAATATGCACAGTTTGAAATCTTATTTGAGTGATATACGGTTATGGAAAATTAAATAGTTAACAATGTAGCTTATCCCTTGCTTAAAGATGACAACTTTTCCAACTTCTCTGCAAAATATAATCATAGTATAATCCGTATTGGCCGGTCCGACTGGGTTTGACACAAAATGGAAGTGGGTTCGGTCAGTTTTCAGCCTATATTCTCTTCTTTTTTTTTTGCAGGTTAGCCTATATTCATTTTGCTGCAAGAAACCTGTTAATAGATCGAACCGGCCAGGTGAAATAGAAAACCAGCAATCCAAGTATTCTATTTGTCATACTATTAATGCCCTTCAACACCTTAACTATTTTGTTAAGCTTACAAAAGGCACACATACGGCATCCCGAATATGCATTTATCAGTTTATTCAAGGCAGACAAGGAGTTGTATGTGCATTTGATTACAACATCTGAAACAAAAAATCAATGTTTCATCCGCCCAAAGCTAACTACAATATACATTTCGTAAGCAAACTACTACCCCAAAAATCAGTGTTTCAGCAGTATTCACTTCCATTGTTTGAGATTGGCACATACATTTTGTTGTTTTCAACAATCAGCATATGAACAAAATACTCCAACATCAAAAAGTTTTGATCTTTAGGCATTGAAGAGTGAAAACTCAAAGATGAGTAGCTAGGATGGACAATGAATCACTAGTATCTCATCCGCTCTGCTATTATCTTTATTCCGATATATCTGCCAAACGACACAAGAGTCAGTTTTTCTCACTCATACTCTCAAATAACAACATCAAACTACGCAAACAAAGTCAAGCATATTACCTCCCAAGCATCATCAGTGTAGCTTGAGGATTGGTTCCTGGCGATACAGAAAATGTCGAGCCATCGACAACTCGAAGTGAGCCAACACCCAAGACGCGGTATTCTTCGTCAACCACTTTCCCCACCACACAACCACCATGGTAATGCCAAATGGTACTGACAGTCCGCCTACAAAAGTTAGCCATCTGTATAAAGTCAGATTGGTCAACAGGCAGTTCAGGCCCGATGAACCTGAAATTCCGAGCTCCGAACCATTCACGAAACCTGAACAGACCCATAGAACTGCTCCTTAACACATCACCGATCTTCCGAGTACCATTAACACACCTCTCCAAATCGATTGGGTTAGAGAAGTAATTGAATCTGACAATCGGGTTCATCCTGACATCAGTAGAAGCTAGCCTCAGCGAGCCAGTAGAAAGCGGCCCTGTTATCTTTTCCATGAGTGTAGCCACCGTGAGATAAAGAGGAGTGAATGGCGGCCTGAGGAAAACAGACCGAGTGGAGGAAACAAACGGGATAACATTGGAAGCTGCTTCGAGATATGCTCCAACGTTAGTTATCCCAACGACTTGTATCAAAGAATGCTCCAAAGGGACGGAAGGCACAATGGAGATGCCGTTTCGGGGATTATCATAGAGATACTGCCCTACGTAAGGAAGATGATATGCAACGGGAATCCCCAATGACGAAAGGTATGGCCTTGGCCCAATGCCGCTCAATAGCAGTAATTGTGGACTCCCAATGGCACCAGCAGATAGAATAACCTCACCATGATCTCGAATCATTGCCCTGTGATGCTGTCCCATCCTATCAGAATAAAGAACCCCATTTGCAGCCACTCCAGACCTTGAATATGAATTAGATCTAAGTAATATTCTCTCCACACTTGCATAAATGGCAATGTTAAGATTAGAACCATTGGCGTAGTTAAGAAGGTCTGCTGAACTATGTCTCCTTCCTGCACCATTGAAAGTAGTCCCGCTGATCTTAGTTCCCACCACATGTTCCAAGTTGAACCCGTTATAAGGATCGACGCCAGCCTCCAGCAGCCCATCTCTGACTGCCGATTGCCAGTTCCTAAGCTCGGGTCTGAAAACGATTGCCTGCTCAACCCATTGATAGGATTGGTTCACAACTTTGAGGTCCCAATTGAGACCGGTTTGCCGAAAGAAGTCTTGGTCGGCTCGGCTGTAGAAACCAGCGTTGATTGCGCTACTGCCACCAAGCACTCGGCCTCTGGCGTTCGGAACACCGTCTTCCGATGTGAAGGCTTGAGCAGGAGACTCGAAAGCGTCAACTTGAGTTAGTGCTGACAAAAAACCTTCTTGACTCATCAAATTGGGTTTATCATAAGGAACGCCACCACGTTCAAGCAAAAGCACCTTATAAGATTGTGACAAAGTTGCGGCCAGTGGACAACCAGATGTTCCACCTCCTACAATTATGTAATCATAGGTTTCTTCTGATGGAAAGTCCGTTGCATTTTGCACAAATAGTGAATAATTCGGTCCTGTGAACAGATTGAAAGAAACAGGCTTCAACCATACAAACCAAACCACACAGCAAGTCAAAAGCACAAAATTTCTTTCTTCTCAGGCATTTTATCGACAATGTGGTGTGCATAACAAATTGATCAAACAAAAACGCAAATGCACTTACAATTTCTAACCATACCAATTTCATTATTCCGATTAAGTCATTGAAAAGGAAAAAGCTTTAAGAAATAAGCAATCTACCATCAAAAGAAGTCCGTTTGGTTTCCGAGAAAATCAAGAAGAAAGCTTTTAACTTTATCCAAGATTAGAAAGCGAAGAAAAGAGAGAAGAGGTTACCTGGGTAAGGAAATGGAATGGCATTAGAAACTGCAGTGCAAAAGATGAAGAGGAACGCCATGTGTAGCCGATAAAAGAAAAGGGAAAACGCCATTTTCGGTGGTTTGTTCTATGGTTTGAAGAATTAAAAAAGTTTTCTTGGTGATTTTACAGAAGGAGGGAAAGGAGAGGGGGGAAAAGAGCAGAGAAGAGAGCAGTGTCTGTTTGTTAGAGACTCGTTAACAGTTTTCGGGGTTTGGTTTGCTACATTAAGTCTTATTTTATCTTTTTATATATTAGTCGTACTTATTTATTATCTCATTTGACCAGCTTTACATTAAAATTATTTTATTCAGGATGGCCATTATTTATTGATTTATTTACCTATTTTATTTGCTAGGAGGAGATTAAAAAAGATAGATTATAATTGTTGGTTGTTTGGTTTTTATATTTACAATATTTAATTCCTAAAATAACTAAAAAGTAGTTTTTTTATAATTATATATAAATTATTGTTTGATACTTAAAAGGATCATAAAGAAAATTAAGAGCACCCACTTAATTTGGGTTAAAACACATTCGAGTAAAATAAGTTCAAGTTGAGGGTTATCAATTCAAGTACAATAAATATTTTACCTTAAATTAATGTAAAATTCTTTGAATGCATCCGGATAATTGACAACTCTTCAATTATCAGATAATTCTTAAAAATTTGACCCAACATCAATTCATATTGGAAGAGTAATCCATATAATGAAAAGTGAAGTATTTCATAAAATAACCAAACATACTAATGACTCTAGCTAAACATTTCATACATCTTGTCACTTAAATTTTTAAAATTATATGTTTGCTTCACAAAACCACTTCAATAATTCTCTAATATTATTGCTAAAATTAGATTAGTGCATATTTTGCACTAGTAAGCTATAAACTCACAAAGTGAAGTTATTAACGACTATACAATGAAAGAACACATGATAAAATGAATTATTATTATTATTATTATCATCTTTTTTTCATCATTAATCGTCATACATTTAAAAGTTCTTACATATTATTTCTACATATTTTGGAATTGAATGCAAAGGTAATATCAGGTAAAGCAAGGGTTACCAATTGGATATGATACGAGTGATACATCCACAAAGTGGGTGGGGTGATCAGGATTCGAATCCTGACATCTACAATTACTTCAAAAAAAAAAGGTAAAGCTAAGGGTTCAGCCTTCCCCTCTTCTACTTTATCAATGATTGCTTGAAATGAATTAATTAGACTGTAAATGTTTCTAGCAAATAGTTTGTCAATAAAGTTGGGCATGTACCGTTTAATCATCTAGGAACTAGTTTTATCTCCTCCAAGTAAAACTTTTTCATATAGTTCCCTTTATTTATGTTATGAAAAAATTATATTATCATATAATTAAGGTAAAAGTCATAAATTTATTTGTGAGATAAATTATGTTGGGTGGGCTTATAAAGCTTTTGGGTCTTATTTACAAACCCAATAATGAAACAAAAGTGTTACAGAGTAGAGATTGGTGTGTATAAGGAAGCACAGAAAGAAGAGTGTGAGTGAGCTGCGAACCATTATTTTGATTGACTTTTGATCAACTAAGCTAAGCTCTCTACTCCTTCCTTGTTTGCTTCCTTACCTTTTAAGTATTTATTTTCGCCTCATTCTTCTCTCTTTTTATTCCCTGATTTCAATTTCTTTCAAGTGGAAGCAGCGCACTAGGTTTCTTTTCATTTCGTTATCCAGGTACCCTTATGGCCTTGATCTTTTTCTTTCTCATTATTTTCGGTGAGTTTTTGTTGAAGATGTCTGCTATGAAATGTGAAATTCTGTTTTTATTTCCTCTCGTTTGTTTGGAGGAAAGATCAAATCACTTGAAGCTTTTTTTAGGGTTTTTATGAAGGGGATCGTCTTTTAGAGTTCCTCTTCTGCAATTTCGTCTCTTTACATGTTTTCGGTTTCAGTGTGATGATTATGCTGCCCTAGTAGTGTTACTTTGATGATTTGATCATGATATGCAATTTAGCCTTTTATTGGAAAATTGACGCTGGAAAATGAATTTGTGCTGGTTTCTGGAGAAGCGTTTGAAAGTAAGAAATTTTTAATTAGGGATATTCCCTTAAGTATCTGTGGACTTGCTGTGGAAAATTACTTAACCATTAGGTTGAAAGCAACGTATTCCATATTTCCTTCAAACATGATTGTGTTTTTTCAATTTTCTCTTTTTACATGGATTATTATTTATATTGGAGTAAACATTTTCTTAGCAAGCAAACTCGTACATACCGAATGCTGACAAGTACAAACATGTTGACTGAATATACATGTTTTGGACATTTCTATTTTAGTTCCCTCCTAGGAATAAACAGAGAAGATGTGAAGAGCTAGAGGAGGGTGGCAATATTTTCTGTGAACAGAGTGGATGTATATGGAGTATCCATATTTCTTATTTATTGATATTATGAGCAAGAAAAATGCAAAATCAAATGCATCCTTCTTTTTACGAAGTACCAAGTTCATATGATTGGATGACATAGTTAGTAAGTTTAAGAGGGTCAACGTGTCAGGCTACTGCTACTGCTACTGCTACTTGGTTTTTGTTTTTCGAGTTTTACCAAATATGCAGTTGTTGAGTGACTTGAGTAGAAATACCGTGTTAAAGATACGCGATTATTGACCAACTTTGGTATTTTATATGGATTATTTGAATTGGCATTTTTCTTCATTTTTTATGATGAACTTTTGGGATTGGAAAGAAAATAGTCAAAATACAAATTCAAATATGCTGATGACTACCTATGGTTGAAAAAATAAAATTTTCCTGAATGTAAACGTTAGTTCCAAAGGAAGAAAAGGAAAAAAAATGATACAAAGAAGAGCTAGAGTAGGCAGTGACAATGTTTTTTTATTGTGTGAATGGGGGAATGCATATGGGGAATTCATATTTCTTGTTTGTTGATATTATTAGTAAGTTAGAATCAAATTTTTTTGTCCACCTTAAAATAAAGTATTTAAGTTCACATTATTGGGGAACCAATATGTCGAGCTACAGCTATTTGCCTTTTGTTTTACTAGTTTTACTAAATTTGTTGTTATCCAATTTCAGAAATGTCATAAGTTTTGGTCAAACTTATTACTTATGTTATATCTCCAGTTAAAACTTATTTCCTTATTATACTTTATTGTTATCATGGTCGCGAAATATCTGGTGTTATGTATACCATGTCTTTTCTAATGGTGATATTAATTATTTCAAACTTTTATAATTTTGTAAATCTTTTTGTTTCTTTCCCCCTTCAGTTTCTCTCTCTGTATCTAGATGATGTGCAAATACTTTTGGTTTGTTCTAGATCCCTTTCTCCTTTAGATTTTTCTGAAATTTGAATTCTGACTCTCGAAAGCATTCGTGACAATATAATTGATTTTAAATAAAAAAAGTTGAAGTGCAAGTGAAATAGAATGAAGAAAATAGTCAAGATGTAGTACTAGAGGACTTTAAGGCATCCAAGTAAATATATCCAAGTGAAACTATCGCAAATTCTGACATTAGTTTAGTGGTTATAATGATCGTCATGATGGTGCTAAGTTTTGTTTTCTTGTTTGAATTACACATACTTTCGAGTATTTTGTGAATTCAATATTGATTTTAAATTGTCAAATAAAATTCATTAGTTGGTTATGATTTTGTGTTAATATTGACAAGTTGAATTATCCGTTTTCAATTTGTAATTTTTTGTATAGTGACAGATGTAAATGTTTTTTGGAAATAGTAATTTAGGAAGTAAAGCGTGATTCAATATTCTAAAATTAAATTTCATTCTAAAAAACAAAGAATCTATCAAGAAACATGTTCTCTAGTTTTCTAGTTTCCCATTTTGAATTGGAAAGTTTGTGAAACTTATTAAATGAAATGTAAAATATTTCTGAAACCCAAAAAGGCTAAAGATTCCTCGAAGAAAATGTGGTGTTATTATTTAGTGGTTTAATGCAACTCTCAATGCCTATTGACTCTGGCAGAAATATTATTTGAACCAACAGGAAACAGTTAACAAGAAAATGTGATTGATTTATTCTTTTGATGACATATTAATGAATCAAATAATGAGATAATCTGGATATTGTTCAGAATTATGATAGTTCCTTTACTCTTTATTCCGTCTCGGGTTAAAAATGAAACAACTTGTTGGCTCAGTTATTTTGTTTGTACTTTCTTGCTAGGAATTTTTTAAATGTTATGATAGTTGAATCTTATGTTTGGTGTGAAGTACTTTGAACAGAGAAGAACTAGCATATATTTTCTCAATATAGATATTTATTAAGAAAAGTTATGCTGTTTATCACTGTGTATGTTAAGGATGACTGGAGTTTACTCTATAATCTCTAGCCCATTCGTGAAATTTTTATCTTGTAACAAGTATCTATATCTGAAGGTAGTAAAAAACATATGATTTTATATTTTGTTTTGCAGTTGCAAGGTAAGCTTTTAGTGCATACAAACTGTAATGGAGAGGCTATTAACTGGATCTGGTCTGGATAGAATAAGTGATCTACCAAGCAACGTAATAGATCATATCCTAGGATTTCTGCCATTGAAAGATGCTGTGAGGACCAGTACCTTTTCGAAGAAGTGGAAGGAAAAGTGGCACACATTGCCAAATATTATAGTTGATGAGGACTTATTTCATGAAAGATCACAGAAGAAACTCGAAGGCATAATCAGCTATATCCTCGCTAGACATGAAGGGAGAATTGAGAAATTTTCCGTCTCTGTTGGAAACATCAAAGACCCTTACAATATGCTGCTGTGGATATGGAGGCTATCACAGAAGAGCGTTAAAGAGCTAAACCTCGTCACCCAGAGTGGGCGTTACCATGAATTGCCATCTGTTCTGTTTTCTTGTCAGCAGCTGAGAAATTTGAATCTTCGCCATTGCATGGTTAAGCTAGCACATTCGTTCAGAGGATTTCAAAGCGTTGTTGATCTTCAACTGAGCAAAATTCACATCGAAACCACTGCTTTTGAAAAACTTATTTCCAGCTGCCCTCTGCTTGAACGTTTGACTGTAAGAAAGTTGAGTTGCATTGATCATCTTCACATTAACGTCCCGAACCTCAAGTACTTCTTCTTCGATGGAGAATTCAAATCGATGTGTTTCAACTCTCCACACCTTGAGGTGTTTTCTGTCAAGCTGTATCGAATTGGTCCTGAGAACAACCAGTTCGATTTACGATTCAAATTCCGCGGTCTGCCATCTTCGATCAAGGAGCTTTACGTTCGATGCCAATTTCAGAAGGTAAGACTGCATAAAATTTCATCCTTTTGTACAGTCATTTTTTTAGAAGGTAAGTTTTGGCTAATTAAAATTCGTTGCTTTACTTCTAGTACATGGCTGCTTGTGATTCAATAAACGAGGTTTCGGCTTATAGCCAACTACAGACTCTTGGGTTGAGTGCATTTTGTTTTGAAAAGTTGGACCAAGTCATGTGTCTTCTCTCCTTAATTGGAAACTCTGCCAACTTAGCAGTACTTGATATAACTGTGAGTATTAACTAGAAAATGGATATTACTATTTTAGATACTCTTCTCTGACATGGCGAACGAATCTCTTCATTTTTTTTGTACAGGCATGTTGCAGTAATAGCGAAGTTGCTTCTGATCCTGTAACAAAATTTTGGGAAGAGCAAAATGATGTTCCTTTATTACTGAACTTACTGAAGAAAGTGAGGGTCAGATCATTCCATGGTAAGAGTTCGGAGATAAAGTTTATCCAATTTGTAATGGCGAATTCGCCTGTGCTGGAGGAAATGACTGTAGAATCTGTGAAGAATCCGGAGTTTGACGAGGATGAAACAAAGGCGGTGTTGCAACTTTCGTGTAAAGCTTCGACTGAACTGAAATTTGTTGCAGGGAATTATGAGTCAAGCAGCGACGATTCGTCAGATTCTGATGACAACTCAACTGGTTCGTACACCTCTGATGATAGTGATTAGCTGATTGGTATCTTAAGTTGCTCTGTTTTTTTTTTAAATTTTATTGCCCCCATATAAGGTAAGAGGTAGACTCTAAAAAAATGTGCGCATGTTTTATATGGAGGCTTGTTGCTTTTCAACTTAGGGTATTGGTCATCAAGGGTTTTGCATGAGTTGCAGCTCTTGAAATCTTACTTTAATAAGTTAAAATGTAGACAGCTTTGTGTATGTTATCTGTACTTTTCTCACATGTCTGAGTTGTTTATGCTCTCGTATTCTTCAACTAATGGTGAACCAACTTGTAGATCGGTCCTTGAAAAATTCCAAAATGGTTGGATCCAATGGCACATTGACACATAAACATGTAAGTTACATGAATATAACTATGATGGATCAAATAGTTGTAGTCTATTGATTATCGCCTTTTTTTTCCTTCATTTCTATTATATAAAAATATTCATTCCTCGAGCCAATTGAAACACATCATGCGTACGTGAATGTACTTACGTTGAAGACATCATGAGTAGACATCATGGGTTTGACCAATTCTCGTCATCTTTGATATTTTAAACTTTGAATGGATTTTGTTATTCCCCAGTCTACTAAATGTTGTCGTTTTAGAGGGATTTTGATATCTTTTCTTTATTATCTTTTTGTATTTTCAATGTACTTTTTCTCTAAGTTTTTCTTTCATACCGCTGTTAATTTGTTCAACTTTCAAGGTAACCATATTTAATCTAGAGTATGACATTTATGAAAGGGTAAATTAATAAATCACCTCATTCGGTTGATTGTTATTTTAAAATTTTAAAATTGTGAATTAGTTAAAACGATAATATTTAGTAGACGGAGGGAGTATTGGTTTATTGATCAATTTTTAGACATACATACATTGAGTTTGCATCTCTATTTTATGAAGTTAGTTTGGTGGAGTATGGTGTAGGTATTACATGGAATTGAATTTTTTTAGACGTGCAAAAAAAAATGAAGAATTGACTTTCATTTTTTAGACGTGTAACATAAAAATGGAGATTTAAATTTTTTTTTTAGATGTGTAAGATGAAAGTGAAGATTTGCAAATCACTTTGATGAAAAAATCAAGAAAAGACATTTGATTCTCATTCAAGTAAGGTGTAAGAAGTTTAGTTGATTTTTCTTTTATAATGGGAACGAAATTTCTTCATTTTGACACATGAAGTGGTGATTGACTTGACTACAGTGTATTGAAATAAAGTCGATTACACAATATCTTTACTTATTGAATAAAATAAATGTTTAGAGCATTTTCACTTCCCAAAATTAATTTTATAGTATTTATGGTGTTTTTTCTTCGAATATCTTCCATATTTTCCATTTCTTAAATCAAATTCACTTTAAAATAATAATATTTTATTATTAAACTAACAAAAGTAATAACAAAACAAAAACTTTTTTTACTGAATTCACCAAAAAATAATATTATTTTATTCAATCATAAAAAATAGGGAATAAATTATTCTCCATATTTGGGAAACCTCATTTTGAATATATCATATGAGGAATGGTTGGACTTGACCATTTTCCACAATATTCTGAACCATTGGATTTGTCTTTAGAAAATTTTCTAATGGTATAAATAAACGATGAATGATATTTTTTTCTAAGAAATTATTCACGAACACGGCCAGTGGCGGCGACAAGGTAAGGCGGAGTATGGCTGCATCCCTACCCCGGCCGCCAGCATCCTTTGTCATAGTAGTATGACGCACCAATTATGTTGTCAAAACCTAATTTGTTTCGATTGCAGACAGATTAGTAAAAAGAGAAATACAAGTAAACCCCTTCTTTTCCCATAATATTTTTGTTTATACAATTAAGGAATAATATTATTACTTTCCTCTTTTATTTAATTTAGATTTTTTCTTTTACGTGAATCGTTATCCCTTTACCATCCTCATCCT
>CATIWQ010397863.1:0-20408 GCA_949673415.1 Euphorbia schlechtendalii
CATGAGCATATCTTTCCAATTTGGTAAACTGATATTCATATTCGAACACAGTCATTCTTCCTTGCCTTAGAGATAAGAACAATTTCTTCTGCTCATCCTTGAATCGTTCACTGACATATTTCTTCTCAAATTGTTCTTCAAAGAATGCCCAAGTAATCTCTTCAGGTTGCCTTTCCCTGACAATATTATCCCACTATCTTTATGCTTGTTCTTTCAGTAGGCCTTGCACATAGTCCATTCTCTCTTCATCTGTAAAGTGAAGCCTATCCATACACCATTTTGTATGATTAAGCCAGTATTCAATAGTCGTAGGCTCAACTGCTTCACCCTTAAAATCCTCAGCAGAAAGTTTCGTGATTCTTTCGAGAGGGGTTCGGTTATCTCTCCTTTCATTTTGAGGTGCTATTGGAGGAATTTGAGGTATATTCCTTAGTACTTGAGTGATTACTTCAGTAGTCATATGTTGAAGTAAAGCAGCCTGTGCTTCAGTAGGCATCTGAGGTTGATTTTATTGTGGTGGAATCTCACACCTTTGTTCCTCCTCATCTCTAGCCCTACGTGATGTACTCTCTACATCCTCTTCTACAGTTACTCTGTGTTCATCAGCCATCGCTTATTCCTGAAAATTGAACCAAAGTGGATCAATAACTTATACTTTATATTTATTCCTAAATGGCATGTACAAGCTAATCCTATAATCGCCTAAACCATGCTCTAATACCAACAAATGTAACACCCCCGGATCGGGAGTGTCAAGGTAATAGTAACTATCAGTAACTTATCAATTTACCATATTTCACATTAATACTTAAACAAATTCACTTTCAATATTCATATACGAAAACTCCAAAAGCCTAAAATATGTAAATACTTACAGTAGTTATAACTCCAAATATTATTGAAATAAAATTCTCACTCCTCACACTAACTAGTACATGCCATTATTTTACAAACTAAAATGTTACATGAAGTTTTTAATCCACCTTTAGTCTTTTCCCTTTTATGCTCTTCAAGTTGATCCACTTATATCACTTCGGTCCCCACTGTCTACAGAGCTTTTGAATCTGCATGTAGAAAAGAACTACACACTAAGAAATTTGCTTAGTGGTGTACACTCATTCCGATTTCATAAAATTTAAAACACAAAATAGAATTTATTTATGATTAAATAAAATCATGAAAACACATTTCAAAATTTCAATATACATATTTAAATATATAAAACTCGTCTTCAATATTTTACTTATAACCTTAAATAATAATTGCACAAAATAAACTAAGCATTGTTAATGGTATTAGATACGGGGGTTGGCATTAAGCTTGAAGCCGAAGCTCCTAATAATGGCACAAAGCCCGAAGCCAAAGCTCCTAATAATGGCACAAAGCTTGAAGCCAAAGCTCTTGAAATCAATAATCACAGTATCGGCACTAAGCCTCAGAGAAAATGCTCCAATTGTTTGTACAGTACTGTACCCCCTTTATTGGCACCAATCTACCCGGACCCATTTTCTACTCGTTTACTAAGGGTAAAAATTACACAAAAATACTTATGAATTCAGCATGATATCATCAGTATAATTCAGCACAAACTCATGTATTAAGGATCTCAAATCCTTAAATTTTTAATCCCTGAACATCAATAAAACACAATAAAATTAGCATTCATGTTTTCAAAAATTTCCAGATTTCGTGACCTGACTTCCCCTGCATTTTTATCCATTAAAATGCCTTCAAATCAAAAAGTTTAATTCTTAAAATATCTAGCCATATGTCTCAAATTTTCAATGCCATAAGAATCACAAAAATCCAATCTAAATAGATCAAGTTATACTCAAAACACTAAACAGTGTGCAAAACTGAAAAACTCCCAAAAGTAGATTTCATGATTCAACTTCAAATGACATTTTGACATAGTAAATGAACGAAAATCAAGTTGGTTCCTTCTAAACATATATAGTTCAGTTTCTTTAGATGCCCATAGAATCAAGAATCACTCAAATCAGAGTAATATAACTTGAGAAAATATTAAAACAAAAACATAGGTACAATCTAGAAATTTTCCAGCAAAATTGAAAATTCGAAATTAGTATACACAAACCTCTTTTAAGCTCTTCAATGGGTTTCTTTCACCTCTTTCCCTCTTCCACTATTAGTATTAGTTTTCTCTACAAAAACTATAATTTTCACAATCAAAATACTACTTGAATAAGCCGTATAATACCTTAAATATGCTTAATCTACCATGAATTCTATTAATTTAACTTCAATTGTCTCAAAAATCACTTACCTCAGGTTCGGGTTACTATTCATCCAAAACGTAACACCTGATTTCTTCCTCTTCTAACCTTATTTTATATAAATTGATGATGATAGAAGGCTTAGAGATTGATTTCTAACAAGGATTCGAAGTCGAAACGAAGAAATCGGAAGTTTTTAAGATTAGATGAATTTTGTATAAAGAGGAAGAAGAAGGAGTAGAAGAATGAAGAATGAAGATACGCAGGATAAGATAAAAAGAATGATGATATGTATATAAAACTATTTAATGTGAAATTATTATTTTACCCTTAGTTCAATTATATTATATACTTACCACATTTTCTTGGTTAAACCATCTTATAATCTCATAATTTAATTCCGTAAAAGAATAACATGCATATACAATTATAAGCTCTCATGATAACTTATATATTCTCTCTTATATGAATTATAATTATAGAAAATTCGGTCTTAAGTTGTATAGTTTAGGGTCAAAGTTAGACTGGCGGCTAAACTTCGCTCCGTTTGAATATTATCGAACTTTAACTTTTTCTTATCACTCCTTTAATATAGTAACAATATGTCGATGTCAAAATTTAGAAATTTTGGGGTGTTACAGTCCCGACAATAGGTAATCTTCTTTATATTAAATTGAAATTGTGTATCAGTTTATAAAAATGCAATACACATCAGTGATAAAATTAAAATTTTTGTACACGTTTAATTATTTTTTAAATTAAAAAATAATGATAAACTTTAGAATATCATAAAAATAAAATAACTCCGAAATTTACCCAAAGTTGATATATAATTCTAACAAATATATGGATAAATTTTGAGAATATTAAATTTATCAAAACACCTTGTGTAACAACATTATCCTTAACGAAAACATATTTTTATTATTTTTGTTGCTAAATTTTTAAAATCGTAAAACCTATTTTAAAAAAATTTCATATACCATTTTTTGGAATATAATGAAACCACAATGCTTATTTTTTTTAACCATATTCTTTTGTTTATTCATAAAAACATACATTTTGAAAGTTATTTCCGTAATTTTCATATTTGTTTTACTTCATAAAACTATATAGATACCTCTCAAACAGTAAAATCTTTATATTGTCATCGAAAACCATTGATCACTTTTATTGCGTTTTTAAAAGGTTTTTAAATAATTGATTTTAGCTGACCATAAATACATTCTCATATATATTATTTAGGTCAAACTAGTAAATTGTTATTGCTACTTGGAATTTTAATATTTCTTCTTACTTTGTGTCATTCTTAGTAATTAAATTATTAACATTGTCAACGTTTTTTTAAAAGTATAATAATGTGAAGTAAAAATTAGATATTAATAATTATGCTTGAGGAGGGTCATCATGTCATTTTAACTACACAACTTACCATTCTTTTTATTTTCGTCACATGAAACAAATAAAAGATTAACTATTTGCAAGGGTTACATATTCATTTCATATGAGATAACTATTATATAATCTTTCTTATGGAAAATAAAGTAGGGTAATTTTAAAAACATGCCCTATAAGTAATTCTAATTTGTAATTTTGTTACAAAAATAAGTAATCTTGTTCGTTTTGAACTGAAACTTTGCGATTTAGTTAATGAAAATTCAATAAATTCTAGTGATTAATTTTAGAAATATCTGAGATGTAAAAATATTTTTCTCGATAAAAATGTATTGATAAATTTTAAAAAAAACTTAATAAAATGAAAAATATCTCAAAATTATCCAAATTATAATCGGTAATTTTTAAATAATATGATTAAATTATAAAAATAGTGAATGAATTTAAATACCTTCAATAAAACTAATTTTAATGAAATTTTTTTCTTCATTTTACATATTTTTGAAATCACATATATTCACAAAAAAAAAAACTTTTTACAAAACAATCACCAAAGATCTGTTTTTAAGTTTACCAAAAAAAACTATTATATATTGTCATCTTTGAAATTATTCGGAAGCATCACTCATAAGGCTTAGATTGTTGGTTTGAATGGTGTCACTTCCTTGTTGGACGAGAAGTAGACTTGTTAATATCTTATTCTTTCTCTTCAGCCTTGTAAGTGCATCTCCAATAGTTAGTTTATTCTATGTTTAGGTGGCATATGAAATAAACATTCAAATTAATGACTAGAATAAATAGGCTAGACATTTTATAAATTTGCCACAATAGATTATGCATTTTAATTGTCTATTTGGCCTTTAATTATATAATTTCAAATTAAATAATAATAACTAACCAATTGAAACCAATTGAGCATTAAAATAATATTAAATTGATGAGTTATCTAGTCTATTTGTGGACAATCAAATAGACAATGTTGATAATAAATGATGACACATGATCTAGACTATGGTGAATAGACAATCTATTGGAGAGCTAATTTTTTATATAATATCTATTGATGCTTATATGTCAAGAATTGAAATAGAATAGACAAGTTATTGGAGATGCTCTAATGCCCAACCATGTCGCAACGCACGTGATATCCACGTTCTCCCATTCAACAACTTTTTTATAATTCGATTCAACGACTTATTTCGCAGCCAAATGCATCAACATCCCCCAAAGTTAGGGAAGAGTAAAAAAATCGAAAACCAATCAGAATCAATCTAAATCGAATCGAACCGAATCAAATTGAATGTATGCGGTTAGGTTTTCGGTTTTATAAATTTATTGTTATTAGTTTCGGTTAGGTTTGGTTCGATTCAAGGAAAAAATTGAAAACTGAATCGTTTCAATTTTAAATTAATTTATTTAATATTATATTAATTTACTAATTGTTTTCGTGATCAATTAACATTTAATATGTGAAAAATAATATTTTTTTCAAATTAACAATGAATTATATATATTAAGAATTATTTTACGTAGACTTTTAATCATTTTATATTAAAATTTTATATTTGAAAAATAAAAATAATATATATATATACATAATATATTGGTTCAAAATTGAACCGAACCGAAATAATTATGTTCGGTTCAAACCTAGCCGAAATATTTCGGTTAGGTCTATGGTTCTCATATTTGTCTTTAAACGATTCAGTTTCGGTTCCCTTTTTGAACTGAACTGAACTTTGCTCACCCATACCCAAAGTTGATTCAGAAAACCGGATGTCATTCTCAACTTTCAAAAGAATCAGTTACCTCCCTTAACTTAGAAAAAATGTACTAGTTTCTTCCTTCAATGCCACGTGTCAACTTCCGGTTGGAGAAAGAAAAATCAGAAAAATGACAGTTTTGAAAAGTCAAACAAAGCAGATTCTGACACGTGACATTGAGGGGGTTAACTGGTTTGAAATTGCTAATTTAAAAGATATCTAGACTTTTTGTAACTTCAGGGTAACATCTGATTTTTTTGAGCCAACTTTAAAGATGTTGATGCATTAGGCTTATTTTATAATCCCATTCAACAACTATGTTATATGATTCTTGTTTGTTATTTTATATTATATATATTTATATTCTTAGTTTGCTTTTTGTGGATTTTAATCTTGTATGTGATTTATAGTTTTTAATAAGTACATTATTTCAATCAATAATTATATAATTGATGATTGGTGATCATTCAGAATATGGACATGATTTAAAGACGTTATCCACAGTTGTAGTCTATCTAACACCATCTCGTGGTGAAAGCCATAAAAAATGAAGAACTCTGTTTTATTAGTCTATAGTAATATATATGTACCCGATTAGAAGAAGTGCTGAAGTTTGAGACCAAGATTTCCTCTAATTAATAACTAAAGTTCTCAAATTACTTTGTTAATGTGTATTCTGGTTTGATCAATTTTCAGTTTGTAATGTTTATTATCGTATTATAGCATAAAGTTGAATAAGAAACTATTTGAAGTTGAGACTAGCCTCTAATCTCCCGTATATGAAACAATCTTACGTCATGCATTAGAAGGTTTATTGAACTTTCTTCTTCCTATTTTCCCATCAATTTATTTTGCATGGTTTGTTTCTTAATTTTTCAAGTACATTAATATTTAATTCCTTGTGTGGAATAATCAACACTTAATATTTTACCAACATTCCCTAATGTGATCTTGTGGATTTGCTACTAAATAATACAAATTTGATAGATTAATCACTCAATAGGACACTATTTGTTTTTAACATTTTAAATACATGTTGGATATTTTATATTAAATTATGATTGTTGGAAAAATTGATCCAGAATGGCAACCCTATAACGATGTTAAATACATGTTGATTGTGGTGTTGAGTAACCAACTTAACATGGTGTTAAGCTCAAAGGAATTGTTATCATTAACATAACCGAGTCGGTAGAATTAGTAGTTAATATTTTCTCTAATTCGAATATGGTCATTTTAAAAACCATTGATAGTGTTTCAAAATCAATTTATTTGCATCAAATAAATACTTACTTGATAAGTCTCTTTTAGAGACAGATATCATAAAGCTCTCTAATCTCACATGTACGAAGTCATATCGAACTAAAACCGGTGCGTCCGTATGGACGAAGAACATGAGATAAACTCTAAGAAAAATCAAAACCCAAAACCTAAGGTTGCTGACGTTTTTGGCAGAAAAAAGGCCTAATGCATCTTGAACCCCCTAAACTTGTCCCTAAACTCCGGATTCCCCCCTGAACTTTAAAATGTTCTCGATGCCCCCTTGAACTTGTTTAAAAGTTCTCAATTTCCCCTTGAACTTGTCCTTAAACTCCAGATTCCCCCCTGAACTTTGAAATGTTCTCAATGCCCCCCTGAACTTATCTAAAAGTTCTCAATTTCCCCCTGAACTTGTCCAAAAATTTTCAATTTGGAAAGAGAAATCTGATTCGGGTGTTAAATAGATGAATAACGATTTAGGGATTTGAACTTTTGTAACGTTAGAATATTAACATTGGGATATCTATTTCTTTTTTAATTTTTTTAAATAGTTTTTTTTCATTCACGCGCTCACTAACGCAACTTATCATGTTGCATTGAGGGGGTGTTGGAGAACATTTAGACAAGTTCAAGGGGGTATTGAGAACATTTCAAAGTTCAGGGGGGAATCCGGAGTTTAGGGACAAGTTCAGGGGGAAATTGAGAACTTTTAGACAAGTTTAAGGGGGCATTGAGAACATTTCAAAGTTCAGGGGGGAATCCGGAATTTAAGGACAAGTTCAGGGGGTTCAATTCAAATACACACACACACACACATACATACATATGTGGCTATGTGAGAGGGACCCGTACCAAGCATAGTATTGATGTTGTCTAGGTTTATATGATAGTCTTACTTCGTTTGCGCTAGATCTAGAAAAGTCATTTCATGTGTTGCTCTGCGGCGAATAATTGAACATCTGAATATTTAGAACCGAGTCTATTATATTAGTTTAGTGAATCGTAACATCTTTGTTGAACTTGCATGTTTTCTCTGTTTTCCTTAATTCTTAGGGAAAATCTATATACTTAGACTCTCTCTAATCTTTCATACCTATATTTACTCATATTTCATTCTAACCCTCCTATCTAAAAATATCAATACATATTATTTTCTTTATCCTCTTTCCCTATTTGATCTTTAGAGCTAGTCCTTCCTTGTGGGATCGATATCTTTTAAAACTACATCGCAACTGTATACTTGCAGTTATCATCATTTTTCTATTTGATAAAAGGTACTGACAACACCTATACTTTACATGAACAAGTTCTTGGCGCCGTTGATATTTAGCCAAACTCTTCACGTAAAAGTTATTAAACTTATCAGTAGAAAAGTGGGGAACAACTACGTCTAAAATGGGCTAATAAAGTTAAGGCAGTATTAGCAAAACAGCTAGAGACCAAGTTCCTTGAAGTGGTAGAGTATTTGATATGGCTTGCAAACATCGTTCATGTGGCTAAGAAGGATAGGAAAGTGAGGGTCTGTGTGAACTTCGGGGATCTGAATAAAGCATCACCAAAGGATTACAACCTGTTACCCCACATTGATATATTGGTGGATAGCACTGCAAGGGCTGCAATGTGCTCTTTCATGGATGGGTTTTCAAGCTACAACCAAATTCTCATGGATAGTGTGGACAAAGTCAAAAGGCTTTCATAACTGAATGAGGTGTCTACTCCTATAAAGTCATGCATTTGGTTTGAAAAACGTTGGATCAACCTACCAGCCAGTTGTAACGACCTTGCTCCATGATATGATTCACAAAGAGGTCAAAGTCTATGTGGATGACATGCTGGTTAAATCTTCAACCAGAGAAGAACATCATGAGTTGTTAGAAGGCTTCCTCACAAGAATAGAGAAACATAATCTACGCCTCAACCCAAAGAAGTGCGTCTTTGGTGTGACATCCAGTAAGCTGCTAGGACATATCATGAGTCAGAGGGGGATTGAGATGGATCTGGATAAGATAAAAACTATCCACGCATGATAACTCCCAAGATAGAGAAGGAAGTGCGATCATTTCTTGGGTCCCTTCAGTATGTCAGCCGCTTCATAGCCCGATTAACTACCATTTGTGATCTAATATTTAAACTTCTGAGAAAGTAGTAACTGATAATATGGGATTAGCAGTGTCAGTTAGCCTTTGATAGAATCAAGACTTATTTAATCAATTCACCAGTTTTGAAGTAGCCAACTCCTAGCAAACCTCTCATTCTATATCTGGCTATCAAAGAATGCTTAGTAGGGGCAATGCTTATCCAAAAGTAAGAAGATAAGCGAGAGCATGCTATGCATTATCTGAGTAAGAAACTTCTTGAGTATGGAAGTCGATACATGGTTGTTGATAAGACTTGTGTGGCAATGGTTTGGCTCAATAAGAAGCTCAGACACTACTTCTAGTTATATAGAATCCAAGTAGTGGCTAAAATTGATCCGATGAAGTATTTGTGTTAATCCCTGACTCTAGCCAGAAAGCTCTCTTGTTGGTTACTTCTCCTCTTTGAGTTTGATATTGAGTATGTCATGAAGAAGGTGATTAAGGGTCGAGCAGTCGTTGAGTTCCTCACCAATCAAGCCCTTGACTCTGACTATGTGGATAACTTAGATTTTCCAGACGAGCAACTAGCGAATGTAGAGTCTATGAGTGAAGAATGGAAAATGTTCTTTGACGGAGCTATGAATCCTCGAGGGGAAAGTCTTGGGGTTGTCTTAGTAACGGCACATAATGAGGTCATCCCGCTATCTAAGAACCTTGATATTCCCATAACCAATAATGGAGCAGAATAAGAGGCATACCTCTTTGGTAAGCAAGCTTTGCGAAATGTCAGGGCAACGAAAGTCACTATCACTAGTGATTCCTTCCTAATCATTCGACAAGTCATCGGTGATTGGGAAATCAAGGAGGAGTCACTTCGACCCTAACTAGATGGGGATTCCCCCTAGGGGTAACGGACTCAGATTGGTTATCTCTGCATCGGCTAGCTACTTAGTTTAGAATTATGGGGGATGATTTCTTTAAGCATACAAGTGACCTTTGCTTTTGCATTGTCTTTCAAAAAGTGAAGCTTCTTCGGTCATAAATTGCATCCATGGAGTAGACTATGGCCCTCACATGAATGGTTTGGCCTTAGTAAGGAAAATTCAGTGGCAAGGTTATTTTTGGACTACCATGATAGCCGATTACATCTCTGAAGTGAAGAAATACCATGAGTGCTAGATATACAGAGACATTAGTCATTTACCTCTGTCAAATCTCCACAATCTTTCAACTCCTTAGCATTCTCGGTGTGGGGGATTGATATTATTGGTGAGATCCGACCCTCATTGACTAATGGGTATTGGTACATCATTGTGGCAGTTGACTACTTCTCTAAGTGGGTAGAGGCTAAATCTTTCACCAACATAACCATTAAGAAGATGGCCAAGTTCAATGAAAAGCATATCTTTGCAAACTACGGGATGCCTCATCACATTGTATCCGATAACGAGGTTCAATTCAAGGGGTAACGACTAATCTGATTGAAAAATATGGCATTGAGCATCATCTCTCTTCTCCCTATAAACTTGAAGCTAATGGGGTAGTGGAAGCAGCAAACAAGTCTATTAAGAAAATTTTGTCTAAAATGGTGACCACTAACCATGATTGGGAAGATAAACTTCCATTCACACCTTGGGGGTATAAAAATAGTGTTCGTATTTCAACGAACCAAACTCCATTCTCCTTAGTCTATGGGGATGGAAGCGGTTCTCCTGGTAGAAATTGAGGTCAAATCCTTTAAGGGTAGCCATGGAAGCAAGATTAAAAGAGTTAGATTGGGAAAAGGCCATATTTGAGTAGTTGAATATGATTGATGAACATCATTTGAAAGCACTTGATCACCTGTAGATGTATTAGCAGCTCATGGTGAGAGCTTACAAAAGCAAACTAAAGCATCAGAGGCAGCCCTTGAAAGTCGGGGACTTGGTCTTAAAATAGCTAAACCTTCAAATGTCGATGTTAGGGGGAAGTTCAAGCCCAACTTGGAAGGCCCCTTATGGTCAAGAAGGTCCTTAGCAAAGGAACAGTCAAAGTAATGGACATGGACGGTAACGAGTTCATAAACCAGATCAAGCAAGATAAGTTAAAGCGCTATCACATTTAGGAAAAGAATTAAATTGGAAAACTAGCACTTGCAATGAAAAATATATATCGCAAGCCCATCAATTGTCTTTCTTCATACAGTTGAGCAAAAATTAGGGTATTCTTTTGCAAATTAGTTCATCAAAGTGAAATCCCAAAAACGGCGCTTTGGGTAAAAGTTTAAACAAAGAGTGAAAATAGGGAGATGCCAAATTAAAAACCGAAAGGCTTTTTGGCAGCAGTGATTAGATCATTAGATATCTTGTATCATGAACTTTTGTACCCCAATTGATTTCATTTAATGAAAAGATTATCTTTGCTGAATTATTATGAGCGTATTTATACTTGAATGTTTGAACAACTCAAGTAACTCTTTTTCTTAGTTAATTCATTGTAGTTTCAGTTTATTATTGCATACATTCTAATGCATAATAAAGCTAGACAATTTGCATCGTAATAAAAGCTTTCAAAAGCATAGATAGAGACGAGTCATCTTCCATCCCCTCGTTATACTAGCAAGGATCGATGGTTCCTTCTCCTTAGCTCTCCTATGATAAAGTAGCCTCATCACACTTTTCTAGGTCAGTGAATATCATCTAGTCATCCCTTGTGGCAATCGGTCCAGCCACTTTTGAAAGATGAAGTGTAAGATCATCATCAGCAAAATAAGGCTTTTATAAAAAGTAATTTTTTTGTAAGGTCACAAAGTACTATAGAGTTTCAAAATAAAGGAGGCAAATGTATAGGCTACATCATCAAAATAATAAGAAATCCAAGCTATTGCACCAAGTACTAGCTCACGTCTTCTCCGTCGTCGTTGCTACCATCGCTATCAACGGCCGTCTCCTCCTCATAGTCATCCCCGACCCTCTCACCCTCTTCTCCGTGTGCTGGGCAAGAAGGGGAATCTGGGGCAATTCCCTGAGGAAAGAGTAGAGACATGCTCTTTCCTCTTCTAGGAGGCCTAATTGAGTCTGTACTATCTCTAGGGCCTATTAAACATGATGTATGCCCTATAGGCAATTAGGATGATATATCTTAATTAGTTATAATGTACAAATGGTTTCAAATAATAATTATTATTATTAATTAAGACACATTTTTTATTTATCAACGCTTTTAATTTAATTATGTATCGCGCTGGTATCATATATTTGTGTAACACACACACACACACACACATACACATATATATATGCACATTGAGAAGACAAAGTTCATGACTACTTCATATCATAAAAGTGTGAGGACATAGTGGGAGCTATTTGGTGTGATAATTGTACATATGTATTACTATGAATAGTCTAAATATCCTTAGTCATAGTTTCATTGAGACTGGACATCAATCAAGCAGATAGACTAGCATGTGTAGGCTTACTCCTTGAATTAGATCCAAGCAGCGGATCTCACTAGCAGACTGTGGTACCTTGAGTTAACACATGAATGTATTCGGATAGTACATTGGAGATTGCTATAAGACAAACCCTGGTGATCAGGATGACATGGGTGACTACAGGTACAGTGATGATCACATGTTGGTAAGCTAAGTAGTCAAGATGGGATCCATCGCTCATTATATAGTGATATAATGGGAGATGTACCTTAGGGCCCCTTGTTGAAAAGACACATTCATAAACCTCTGACCAGAGTATAAGATTGATAGAACGGGTTTGTAGTACATCTTGATACATTATAACGAGTGGTGTTCTTCGTGAATAAGTCTAATTCCATGATAGCTACGGCTATTACATGAGCTAACACTTAAACCGAGCTCAAAAAACTAGATGGTACTTAACCTTATGGAAGGAGTGTATTGTATTGGTTGCCACTGCAAAACCAAATCAAGTCACAGGCATGTGACGTTTCAAGTATCGGGGGATCATACGCTTTTGCTAGAAAGCCCATTTGATCATCTAGAGTTATCAGGTTCCATATTGGTCTGGAACATTGAGCCTAAAGGTTCTCGAATGGAATCCAAGTTTAGGTTAACCTCTAGAGGTTCTATACTTCAGGATCATAAGAGGTCACACACTTTGGTTCTTTATCGGACTGGGTCTATGCTGAGAATGTTTAGTTGTCGAATTCGTTGGAAGAATTATGACCAAATTAATAATTAAAGGGAATAAAAGAGAAAATAAAAAAATTGCATGGAGCGGAGCAAGGGAATTTTTCCCATTGTAAGTGGGCCCTAAACGAACACTGGATGTTCAAAGTGGGGCTTGCGGCTGCCTCGCGAGCTCATGGGGTAAGCTCGCGCACGCTATCTGGCTAAGCCTATAAGATTGGGAATAGGGGAAAGCTCGCAAGCCCAAGCTTGTGGAACATGGCAGGCCCTTAAGGGCTTACCTTGTGGAGGTAAGCATGCGGGTCAGCCCATAGGTCAGCTGACATGGTTGTTGGATGGGAATATTCCCATCCCATATAGTATTTGAGGCGGAGTCTACCACTCCCCCTCTTCCTATAAATAGGCTTCCCTCTCTCTCATTATTCCACACTTCAACTTAGCCCTTCTCTTTGAGTTCGACATCTCTTTCTTCGTGAGTTGTGAGAGATCCTCCATGAGTTTCTCCAATGAACGAAGAATTCTTTACAAGGCTCTTTCTATTTTGAAGTGGGCCTTCTCAGTTTATATTTTTGAGTTGTTCTTCGAGCGGTCTAGCAGTTACTGTCTACCAACGAGATTTACCTCAATGAGGTTTTGGTCGGTGAAGATCCATGTGGATCAATCATAGAGGCTATCCTAGTTTGGAGGCTTGTGCTAAAGGTGTTCTATCGAATTGCTCTAAGGTAATGCCACATCAAAAAGAAAGAGAAGCGCGCATCAATTGGTACTATTCTAAACTTAAATGCTAGGGTTTCTTTTATAAGCTTTATAAACCTATGGGCATCTATGAAACATTTCAACTTAGATTATATCAATCATGGCATGCTTAGGAGATCCTTTAGGGTTAATTTTCACTTTTGAAATTCCACCTTGCAACGTTGCATGTTCAATTACTATCTTGATTAACCAGCTGTGGTATCAGAATTTGCCTTATGTTATGCATGAATGATTGTAATAGGTTGAAATTAATATTTTCTATGAATGTATTAAAGTATGCTATGCATGATTTAGGTTTCAATTCCTATTATAGAAAATGATGTGATAACTATATTAAGGTTTTGCTCAAACTTAGTCTAGGGGATTATCATATAAATTAGAATATTTTGCCACACGTCTAATGCTTTAATTAAGGGTCAACACGTACTTCACTCAATTAAAGAACGAAATCTTTAAATCATAGTTGTTCGTGATACAACAAATCGAAGTGCCCATGGTTATTTTGGCAAATATTAGACTTGGTTACTCATTCACTTTAAGGGGCTTCTCCTACTTGGAAATTTCCATCGGTATTAGGTTCAAGAGTATCCAAGGGACTTTTATGACGTAGTTGATTTCTAGTATGGGAATTGGATTCCGCATATGGTTTTTAACAAACGTGGTTTAAGTTGTTAAATTAAAATTTATAGACATGGGTGCAAGAACTTAAACATGGACCTTGTTTATTTTGCATGCTATGTGGAGTCTTATAATAATGGAATAATTATGATGTACTGGTCTTGAGCATGTTCCCTTAGAGTTAGTAATTCTAAATAGCCCTGAATTATTATTATTATCATAATCATATCCATCGTATAAAACCTAGACTAGGGCGAGACTAGTGGCACCAATAAAATCCCTACAACAATATTAAGGTGGTGGATTGTCTTCCCATCATATGTCGTGATATAAACCTTATTAACTGATGTAAGCACATGTACAATATACCTTCCCTTAACATGTGTTTGGTCAGGAGACTAGATGGTGTTAATGCCTTAACCAAAATGGGTTAGTTGTCCATATCATTAGAGCTAATGTCAGATTGGAGACACATTTGGGGAGTCATACAATTGGGTATGCATGTCTTGAGAAAGAGAACTCAAATGGATTAGCAATTGCATGTCATGCAAATTGAAAGGTTCCAACTATGGTTTTTTTGTTATGGCTTGGCCTGCTATAGCCAAGGTCATGATGAGTGGCTATGGATGCTAGACTAAGGAAAATTGGTTAGAACAAATTTCCCAAATTTAAATAGAAGGGGCTATTTGAATGTCGAGAAAATAGTAGGAATTATGAATTTAATTAAAGACCTCATATTAAATGCATGTACATATACTAATGTCTAAACAAATTCTATCTTATATCTAGGTTGAATAAGAACACTAACACTGATATACATCTGCTTGTTTTACAAAGGAGACAACTTTCATGAGTGCTCCAAGTGTGTGACGAGGTTCCTAAAGATCCTTGGCTTGGATTATGTACTGGATAATCCATACCCCGAACTCCCCGAAGAAGATCCTTTCATTTATCAAATTGATAAGTACGAAAAGCTCAAAAGGGACTATGATTTCGTAAAGAACTTCATGGTCAACACTATGCTTCCAAGGTACAGGGATCTTTGCAAAAAAAAGAACTTAGAGTCTATGATTGTGCAACTTGTGATGATGGATGAACCTGAAAAATTCATGCAATCTGCAAGTCTAAGGGTTGACACCTCAGTAGTTGAGTTTGCCATGACTGTTTATGATAACTCTGAACAATTAAGAAAAATGGGAGTTACTTATGATCAGGATACCTTTAAATAGATTGTATTGAAAGGTCTACCGCAAAGGTACAATAGTTTCAAAATAGATTTCTATGGCATCAGTGATTATTGTAATTTTTCTGAGATGGTAGACCTATTGGAACAATATGATAAATAGTTTAGAAATAAACTTGAGAATCAACTTGTTGCTGAGGATCAAAAGATAAGAAATTCTACGACTTTCAAGGTCAAGATAAGACTCATGAAGAGTGCTGAAATAAAATGCGAGTTAGGAGCTCTTATTTCTGAATAAGTGAAGAAGAAACCAAGTGAGGCATCTACTTCAGATATGTTTGTGATAGAGAGTTTCTCTACAATTCCTTATGAGTCTACTTGGGTATTGGATACTGGTTTTGGTACTCATATTTATACTTCTATGCAGGGATTGCTAAATAGTAGAAGGCTTGCAAAGAGGGAAATAGACCTAAGAGTTGGAAATAAAGTATGGGTTATTGCAATAGTTGTAGGGACATATAGCCTTCGTTTGCCTAGTGGCATAGTTTTAGTTTTGAATAATTGCTATTATATTCCTACTATCACTAAGAATATTATTTCTATTACACATTTAACAACAAAGGGATTTGAGATTTTATTTTCTAATAATAATTGTCAAATTTGACGTGATAATGTTCTTTATGCTTGTGGAATATCTATTGATGACATTTATGTTCTAGATACTAAAACTGAAATTCAAAATATGAACATTGTTAAGAAATCAAGATTGAATAATGAGGAATCCTCATACTTATGGCATTGTCATCTAGGCCAAATAAAGGATACTCGCTTAACTAAGTTACACAAATGTGGTGACTTGGTCCTAATGGAATGAGAATCCAATGGTGGATGCGAACCTTATTTAACGGGGAAGATAACTAAGAAACCTTTCAAAGGAAAGGGTAAGTGTGCCACTTGTACCTTGGAAATAATTCATTCTGATGTATGTGGTCCAATCAGTGTTAAGACACAAGAGAGTTTCATCTACTTCATAACCTTCATTGATGATTACTCATGATATGGTTATCTGTACCTAATGAGGCACAAGTCTGAGAGTTTTAAGAAATTCAAAGAGTTCAAAACTAAAGTAGAGAAACAACTTGGAAAAAGTATCAAGACCCTTCGATCTGATTGAGGCGATGAATACTTAAGCCAAGAGTTTCAGGATTATCTAAGGGAAAATGGTATTTTATCCTAATGGACACCTCCTTATACACCCCAACACAATGGAGTATCAGAAAGGAGGAATCGAACCGTACTCGATATGGTTTGGTCCATGATGAGCCAAGTAGAACTTAGCAGATCCTTTTGGGGTTATGCACTTAAGAGAACAGTTTATATTCTAAACAGAGTGCCCTCTAAATCAATTGATCAAATACCATACGAATTGTGGTATGGTAAGAAACTAGCTCTTTCTAACCTGAGATTTTGGGGATGTCCTGCTTACGTAAAGAGGACAAGTTCAGATAAGCTTGGTGCTAAGTCTGATAGGTGTCTGTTTGTAGGTTACCCTAAGGAGATTATGGGTTATACCTTTTATGGTGCCAAGGAAGAAAAAGTCGTTGTTTCCAGAAATGCTCAATTCCTTGAGAAGGATTATATACTTGCGAAAGCTAGTGGGAGCAATCTTGAGTTAGGCACTCAAGAAGATCAAACAAACAATCAACTGATTGTTCCTACACCTATTACACAAAAAAGTGTAAGCATGGAATAGCCTATTATAACACCGACATTGCATAGGTAAGGTCGGGCTCCAATTTCTCCTGAGCGATATGGGTTTCTCATAATTGATGATAAACATCTCTTCCTTATAGAAGATTATGAGCCAGGAACTTAAAAGGAGGTAATGGAAGGCTCAGAGTCTAACAAATGGTTTCCAGCCATGGGGTCAGAAATGGAATCCATTTACGAAAATCAAGTCTGGAGCTTGATTCATGCTCCAAGTGGGATTAAGCCCATACAATGCAAGTGGGTTTTCAAGAAGAATACTGACATGGATGGTAACGTAATTACCTTTAAAGCAAGGTTGGTTGTAAAAAGGTTACAGTAAAAAAGAAGGTAATGACTATGATGAAACCTTTTCACCGATTGCCATGCTAAAGTCTATCAAGATATTCTTTGCCATCACCGCTCATTACAATTATGAGTTTTGGCAGATGGATGTGAAAATAGCATTCCTCAATGAGAATCTAGACAGAGATGTGTATATGGCACAACCCGAGGGTTTTAAATCCAAGGATGGCTCAAAAGTATGCAAGTTGTAGAAGTCTATTTATGGACTTAAGCAAGTATACGGGAGTTGGAATATAAGGTTTGACGAGATAATACGAGAAATTGTCATTGTGTCAAACACTAATGAGCCTTGTGTATATAAGAAGGCTAGTGGGAGTACGATTGCTTTCCTAATATTATATGTTAATGACATATTGCTGATAGGAAACTGTATTCCTTTTCTTCGGATAGTTAAGTCATGGTTGTCAAAGAAGTTCTCCATGAAAGACCTTGGAGAAGCAGCTTTTATACTTGGTTTAAAGATCTACCGAGATAGATCTTGAAGGATGCTAGATCTTTCACAAAGTACATACATAGATAAGGTTTTAGCTAGATTTAACCTTGAGTAGTTAAGAATGGGTTATGTCCTAATGTCTCATGGGATTAACCTTTCTAAATTTGAGTGTTCGGGAATACAAGAGGAGAGATTACTTATGAATGGAATACCCTATGCCGCAACAATAGGATCCATCATGTATGTTATGGTATACACTATGCCTAACATCTCACATGCGTTGAACGTCCCGAGTAGATTTCAATCTAACCTAGATGAGAAGCACTTGATGGCCGTTAAAACTACTTTACATACTTATGTAGGACTAAGGATATGTTTTTAGTATATGGAGAAGGTGATCTCTCCCTAAAGGGATACACTGACGCGAGTTTTCCGTCTGACAAGGATAATTATCACTCCTAGTTGGGATGTGTTTATGATAAACAGAGGGGCAGTTGTTTGGAAAATTTTCAAACAGGATACGATTGTCGATTCAACCCCAAATTTTGAGTATACAGCTACTTCAGAAGCAGTGATAAGGGTATAATTACACTTATTATCAATATAATTTTACACACTAAACACTATAATTTAAGTCATTTTATACTTCATATAAAAGATTTCACATGGTATGTAGTTGTTTTCGGTGCAAATGCAAATACCAGGTAAATCTTGGGAGTAAAATGATCTAAAGTAGAATTCTATGTAAAAAGAGTGAAAAAGGTGTGAAAAGATGCGTGGAACTTAAAGATTTGGCTTAGGATCAAAGCTATCGAAGATCGGTGAAGTTACAAGAAGAATTCTGAAGAAAAACAAAATTCATGGTGTTGACAACAATTCACAATCTTGACTTAATACACTTCAGAAGCACAAAATTGTCAAACAAAGATTCACGGTCGTGACTTGTATATCACAATCCCGACTTGGATGGTTTTTTGGTCAAATCTTCTTAACTTCTAACCACCAGATAAGAATGATCAACCGCCATCAACTACCAATAAAAAGACACTTATCAGAAGTCAACCAATCATGAATAGATGTCTATCCATTGTGGATAAGATTAAAGCTTCTCAACCAATCATAATGAAGTAATGCAATCTTTTGCCAATGGACACAATTCTTCGTTTAGATAGACGCAACCCTTCAAACTCTATAAATAGGGCTCCAAACCTTACAAATTTCATGCATGGTGTGGCATTGGATTTAGAAAAGTGAGAGATATAGTGTGTGCGTAGATAGAGAGTGAAATTATTTAGTTTTCACTACGTTCATAAGTGTTAGCGAGAAAATGTTTAAGTGATTCGAATCCTTATTTCGATCACTAGATTTCTCTACATATTCGAGCAATTGTTGTATAAGTGTACTTACAAATCACTTATTAATAAAAGTTTTCGTTCTTCAACATTCATTTGTTCGATATTCACAAAGAATAGCATCCTAGTAGAGGTTCTGTATGGGCTGAGACCGAATTCAAAGCAGACGTAGGAATTGCGGGAATTGACGACTCCCATTAAAGAGTGGATACGGTTTGATCAACTTTAGCTTTCACTTGTATACCTTACAACTTTGCTTTGCTTTCTACTTATACTTTCTATTTCAAAGTTTATGATATGTCTATTTGTCATAATGTGTATTTCGTTTTGTGTCTTTTATATTAATCAAGTTATATACCTTTGAGTTAACTTTAAGAGTAGTTTCAAGGTTAACGAAATTGTGTATAATCACTTGATCTGTGATTTTAACGCTATTTAGTGAGCCAACATTTTTGGAATGGTAACTTGCTAAATGTGGCTATGTGAGGGCGATCCGTACTAAGCATAGTAATATTGTTGTCCAGGTTTATATAATTGTCTTAATTAGTTTGCACTAGATATAGAAAAGTCATTTCATGTGTTGCTCTGTGGTGAATCATTGAACATCTGAGTGTCTAGAACCGATTATGTTAAATTAGTCCAGTGAACGTAATAACTTTGTTGAACTTGCATGTTTTCTTTACTATACTTATTTCACAGGAAAAATCTATATATTTAGAATCTCTATTCTTCCATACATATATCTATCTATTCTTCATTCTAATCCTCCCAACTAAAATCCAAAAATATTTTATTTTCTTTATTCCGTTTTTCTTGTTGATCTTTAGAGCTAGTCCTTCCCTATGGGATCGATATCTTTTAAAAGTACAATGTAACTGTATACTTGCTGTGGTCACCATTTTTCTATTTAGATAAGTGGTACTGACAACACCTATTCGTATTTTGAACTTATATCTTATCGGTAGGAAAGTGGGAGACAAGGTTTTTGGCTTCATTATTAAATAAAAAATCCTAGGAGTTATTAAAGTCGAAACCTTGCGAACAAGCAGCTAAGCAAGTTATCTAGTTTAAGGG
>CATIWQ010397911.1:0-13073 GCA_949673415.1 Euphorbia schlechtendalii
GATCGAATTCGATGCCTTTGCAGGCATAGAGGCGAAGGAGCTTGTGAATTGAGGGCAAAGAAGAAAAGCAGGACGCCGATACTGAGCAATAAATTCTTGGAAGAATGATCCCCAGAGTGTAAGTTTCAATTTTATACCTATTTCTTGTTTATCTCTTCTATCTTTGGGTTTCCCTTTTCCATTATACCTACCTGATTTTCTTGCACTCTATGGTATCAAGCAACTCATTTAGGCATAAATAAATATAGACTGACATGTTCAATTTAGCTCCTTTTAGCTAGTAAGTAGTAAACATTGCAAGCTCCGTGGATGATATCTCTGAATTTGCAGAAATCAGATCAGCTAATTGAAATTAGGATTTTGGTAGGTCTTCGCTGCTTCTAAATGTCTTTCCAGTTTCCATATACAGAGAATCTCTGAAGCGCTAGGGTTTCCACTTTTCGTTCCTGTTTCTGATACCTAAATTCATGTCCCCTTTTGCGTTTCTGTTCCCGATTTCGGGCCACATAGCGGAAAATACTTCCTAACTAGAGAATTAAGGATAGTTTTGGTTTCTTTGGAAATCTGAGCTCATATCATATCTGTGATCTGAGAATTTATTTGAAGCCTTTCTAAATAAACTTACAAGATAACAATATCACACAAAACCAATAACTAAAGGAGAATATTTCAATTTCAAATAATTCAAATATAATGTATATTTACAGATTCTGTAATCAGATTTCAACAAGAAGACTCAATGAAATGGGTGAAATTACAATGAATAATGATTTCACCTCACAAATCTCCAAAACACTGAATTTAACAGTTAATGTAACACTTTCAATGTTGCTATGGTAGTTCTAGTTATAAATTATGAGATAACGATGCCAGAAAGCGAAATTTCTTTGTACCACATTTTTCTTTATGTTTTTCAGTTATAAAGTTGTGATGATTACATGAACCAGCACATCTATAGGATGGCTATTGATGTTTGATTTAGGATTTCATGCTGGCATCATTTCGTGCTCGAAAAGCATTGATGACATTCTGTTGGTTATAATGAAATGAAGTAGATATCGTGACAGTGATTAGTCAATCAAGGCCCTCCATTTTACGGAACTTCCCCTGGCTCCAGTTTAATGTACAGTCCCCCAGCTTCTGCTTTTTTGCCCCCAAACCCCTCCTTTCTCTGTTGTTAGGCGATACATCAAGGTGTTCAGAAGTAAGAGGCAGGGGATTACTACAAGGCAATAGCAAACGAAGTGTCGGATAATCGTGGCCGTCGAAATGCTCCATCAAGGGCTAAATCTTAAATGATGACCCAGCAGAACATACAGGGGTGTTGAGACTTCGAGGACTGCCGTTTTCTTCTGGGAAAGGATGACCTTATGGATTTTTTTAAGGATTTTCGGCTATCCGATGATTCGATTCATACAATTATGAACTTGGAAGGGAGACCGAATATGTCGAGTTTTCGAAAAAGACCAACCGGTAGAAAAAGTTTTGGTTCTTTAGTTTTTCTTAGTTCTTGTTTTCCAATTTCTGTTTTATTTTCTTAGGATCGTTTATAAGAGCATTTTATAATTCGAAAGAAACATACACAGATCATTTTTTCACGTAATATTACTACTTGCATTGCATAAATGGTTTTTTTCTTAATCCTTTTAAAAGATTTTTGAATATTTTATCCAAAACGATGCCGTTGAGCATGCAGAACTGCAGAAGAATTCTCTTGTAACGTGCATGCAGCAGAGTGAGGGGGTCAATAATAATCATAAAAAATGGTTGACTTTGTTAAACAAAATAATTGTTAATATTCTCTTTGAATGCAAAGCACAAATTATCTCTTTTAGTATTAGTCTCTTATGTACACTTTTATTTTGGTAAATGATTATAACCTTTTTGCATTTTATGTTTTTCGTATTATAACCTCATTGCATTTAAAATTATGTGTTTTTCCATAAAAATTGTTAACACAACAAGTATTTATTGATATATTTAGTTTTATCTTGTTTGTATTACAAGGTTTGTGATAATAAAAAGGCACATATTTAAATTTGTAAGACATTTTTATAACTTTCATTGCTTAATTTCACTAGATTAAATAACTATAAAAAACATATTTTGAGCAATTTTAATACATAACATCTGGAAATGTGATTTTTAATAATATAAGATCAAATTTTGTTCATAAACATATGCATGTTTTCTCATCTTTAATAAAATAAGATAATATAAAACATAAGGAGGTAATAGTATGAAGAAAATAAAACGTAAGGAGATATAAATTATTTTTTAAAATGCGGAAAGGTAGTAATGTATTTGTACAAAACATGAGGAGATTATAATTATTTACATTTTTCATTTTTGTAGCTTGCAAATGCGTGAAATGTGAAAACTAGTGAGAAAAAAAATGGACAAACAAAGAGGAGCAACCATTTTTTTTTAAAATAACTGAGCCAATAATTAAATTGAAACCTCAAATCATTCCGATTAGATGAACACAATAAATCAATAACAAAAATATCATGTAGTAGCTGCTCATATTTCATGAGAAGGTTTTCATAAAATTTGAATTTATGTATACGTTTACAATGGGAGGAGAGCATAACATTATTGTATATAGTTAATATAAAACTATTCATATGTCATACATCTTATACAATAATTTTTTATTATAAAATGACATTTTATTAATTTTGTTCATCGTGAAATATTGAAATCATAATCATATTTTCTTTTATTTTTTCAAAAAATTATTAATTATAAATTATCTAGTTAATAGTGCGTTACTACCTTTTGTATTTTTTCTACGAATTCTCGCAAAAGGTATTATACTAGTATTATTTATTTGATAATTCAAGTGCTGTCATAAATTCATAAGATAAACTTTTCATGGTCGATTTTCATCGAGATTCATTAATATTGTCTATATTAAGTGAATCTGTAACAAGATTTCAGCATGTCAAATCACTAACAATAATAATGCCCAACAACTAAAATTAAAGTAATATATTGATTAATTTTAACCGTAAAAGAAAGATCATTAATAACCACAATCCATTGCAATCTCTAAATGAATAATAGGAGATTTTTTATTGCAGATATAAAAACAAAACATATTATGAATGGTAAGTGTCAATAACTGATAACAATACAAATAAACCAAAAGTTACCGAAGAAAATATAATGGACTAGTTTGATATTAGTTTTCCACGTTGATGTGCTCTAACAAACTTCAATTTCAAACCTTTTCCATGACATCAAATTTTGACATTAATAAATCAATAAGAAACGGACTCTAATTAATCAATTTTAAGAATCAATATCCAAGATCAGAATATGTTGCTTTTTTATATGAATGAAACTTTTCGAAATAACTACTAAAAAAATCCTAAAGAGGTTCATAAATGTCAATTTTAGCTCAACAACGTGATTACAGAAATGAGGTAAGTTTTACAATAATATATAGTGAATTACATTAACAACATAACACGATAATCAAAATTATCAACCATATGCATAATTAATATACACGTCGAATACAACTTTTACAAATTGTTACTTATTAGCAAAACTAAATCTTCCGTTTCCCTTTCTCTGTACTCTTCATTGTTTCCCATTCAAAAACTGTCAAATATCACTTTTAATCAGATCAAAAATGAAGAAAAAAAATAAGAGAGAGATATTAAAAAATTAATATAATATAATATAATTTAACATGATACGGGACAATTTCTGAATGGGGAATAGGAAATGAGACAGAAAAATGGAAACAATATTATTTTTTCGTTATCAGTTGTTAATTTATCACTTTTTAGTTATCAGCAAGTATATTACATTTGATAGTGTGAAAAAAAAGTTCTGAGTAATTAGAAACAATTTTTTGACATTCTTATTTCAATATATTTTTCTTCCCAAAATCTTTGGATTTTGTGCAGAGAAAATAGGTATAATTTCTTTAGCTAGTTTACCGGAGCTTCTCACTATCTGCATATCCAAATCATACTGGGTAGCGCACACCTGATTGTGATGGGTGAGTATCACATTGAAGATTATGCTAAGAAAATATAAAATATAAATTTTAATTGAGTAATTAGAGTAATAAATAAAAAATCTATGTTATGCTAATACCCTTATGAATTTTGAACATATCTAGGTAACTTTCTGGATTTTCGAAAGAGAATCAGATTGTCATGAACATCATGTGTCAGATTCTTGTTGGTTTAATTTTTCTGAAAATTCTCTCCAGTAAAAAAATGACACATGCCATTCGCTGACCAAAACCGATGCACATTTTGAAAATCAAAACATTTACTTAAATTTTTTCATAGGTGAGGTTGGTAATAAGTGAAATGAAAGAAATAAAAGTAGTAGCGCCATAAGCAAATGTGTGCATGATTCAAACTCAACAGCATTAAATACGCCGCTCCACCTTCCACCTACAATCCCCTCATTCATTCAATTCCCCTTCTTCTCCTTGCATTCATTTCATTTTCATTTGTTAGTTGTTCCTTGATTGTTGTTTATCTCACCATATTCATACCTGGCCCAATCCCTCTCTTCACCTCGTGTTTCCCCTAACTTCCCCTTTTGTCTCTTCCCTTTTTCCCTCTGGAAATGGAGATTGAGGCTGCCAGGAGCAGTTACAGCTCCAGCGGCCTCCGCGGCGGTGATAGCAGCAGTAATAGTACTTGCCGTAATAATTCCGTCGCGAGCGGCGGTGCCGATCGGGGGACGTATTTGGTTTGGGAGAATTTGACGGTGGTTTCGCCGAATTTTGGAAACGGACCGACAAAGAGGTTGCTTCAAGGGCTTAGTGGATATGCTGAACCCGGGAGGATTACGGCTATTATGGGTCCTTCTGGCTCTGGAAAATCTACTCTTCTTGATTCTCTTGCAGGTTTCTATCTTCCTCTTCCTTTCTATATAATTTTTCGAAAGCGATTTAACGATCTTTGTGGTACTTATGTTTGACTAGGAACAGTAAAAATTATGGATATAACGATCGTTCGACAATTCTTCTGATTTCAAGGAAAGTAGTCCGTTTTAGGGGGTGATTTCTCATATAGTCTTTGATATGGCTATTAGTGAATTTCCTTAGATTATCATACTTGGATTAGGTAAAGTTAATCTTGCATTGTTCCATAACTAAACAATATTTAAATTATGAGACTTCAAATCTAATTAAGGTGTTTTTCAAAAAAAAAAAATCTAATTAAGGTGCATGGTCCTCGTAAGGTATGAGGGCCATATTAAGCATTTATGAGTGTATTTTATTGCAATTATTTTGTGAGAGAATGGTAGTTGGGAGTTTAAGATGTTAGCATGCATGGCATGAAGAATAGTGAATGAAATGTTTAAACCAATTGGGAGTTTTCTCAAGTGGCCCACTTTATTTATGATTCAACTATTTATTTGTACACTTGCCGACTCAAACAAGATAAGCATCTTGGATCATGGTATTTGACTCCTTTTTTCAGGCTCATTTAATTGGTTTTTCATTGGCTTATTACTACTAGTATTAAACAAGTAATTGTTCTATTTGTCTCTTTTGCTCTCATTTATATTGGCATACTTCCCTCTTGTTTATTGGGTGTTTAGGGTTATTTCTTTTCTTTTTCTACTGAAATTGATCTTCTTATTATTTAATGAAATATTTTGAGTAACAAAAACAAATTAATGTAAGGGTAGTATCAGATAATTTTTTCTAAAAAAAATAAATGACTACTATTCTTAACATTTGTAGGAAGAGAACAAAGTAGTGGGGACCAATGGATTTATGGAATAGAACAAAAAACAATGGTATTACGAGACTATGAGGTGTTCATTACTGTAACATTGCTAAAAAAATTTTGTTTTGGTTAAAATTATTTAATAAATAATTCAAAACGTTAAAATTAAATTTTTATTTAAATATTAATTTAAGGACATTCTAATTTTCTATATGTACTCTTTTTTTGGTTATTCATTCGGATCCCAGAGCTTCGCTCAACTAAATTTGGATCCGATTTTGTTTACTCTTTAAATATGTTTGTTTCACCATTTCAACAAAAAAAAAAAAAAAAAATTCATATTTGGAACTTTTTCAAGTCTCGCCTTGAGGACTTTTTTTTATTTATTTATGTTATTCTTGGATTTTTTACCTTCGGAGTTTTGTGAAAGTTGTTAACCTAAGGATATTTTGCTTTTCCCTCGGTTTCTTCTATTAGTCCTTTTTTAAAAATTTATAACAATTAAATCCATATTTTGAACATATTAAAATGGTGCAAGAAAATGCTCTTCTAGCCAGTTCATTTTCCCTCTACACAGAACTCTTTTTGTGTAGAAACAAACCACTGTTAAAATATTGATTTCCAAAAATGTTTTTTTCCTTTAATAAAATCAATCACCAAGAAAAATGGAACTCAAAATGTAAGTTGTATGCTATTAAATTTGGTTGACCATGACAAAATTTTAATGTATATAGCTTTGTAGTAGTAAAGATGCAGGGGCCTTCAGCATGTGGTCGTTCCTACTAAAATTTGTCAATTTGTCACATTGCATTTCATCTAGCTGTGCTGTGCATGATTCAGTTACGTTTTTATCAGTTAAAAATTCGATTTTGTTTACATCTATTTCCTGGTGCAATTTTTTTTCTCATCTACGTAATAAATTACAATTGACTTATTTAAAATCATAAATATCGAGGAAAAAAATTCATTATCCATCCAATTCGTACATATTATTTAAATTGGTAGGTTGTCACTTGTCATAATCATGTCTCGTATTTATTGAAGATGAAATATTGTTAGGATGTGCAGTATTATTACTCTATCGGAAATACTAGTTTATTCGAATTAGCAAGATTGGAACTTTTTCTGACTTGTAAAAAATTTAGTGACCAATAAGGGGTCGGAGTTGTTTATAAGCATGAGGAAATGTTGGTATTTGGTAATTATAGGTTAAAATTTACCAACGGCTGAATCTCGTTGCTATTATAGATAGATCTTCAATGGATGCAACACTGAATTGTTTTTTCCCTATTAACCTTGGGAGTTATATTGACCCTAATAACTGGCAATCACATGTTCTGCTGCTAAATTATAACGTCAAAGGCCAGCGCCTTTGAGTTTTGGTTTCTTGATATGCAAGTTAAGCTCCTTTGAACTGAAACTTGTGAAGTGACATTTTGTTTATCTTCCCACAGGTAGACTTTCAAGAAATGTGATTATGACTGGAAATGTTCTATTCAATGGGAAGAAGAGGAGACTGGATTCTGGTGTTGTAAGTCAAAAAATTAATCTCTTTTAGCAAGGCAACATCATAAAAAAAATAATCTCTATAAGAAAAAAAAAGTTAAACTTGAAAGGGGTGTTTTGTAGGCAAGCGTCTCGCATGAACCTAGTTGGGACAAGCGCCCCGAAATTTTCACCATTTCCAATCTTTTTCCGATGGAGGGACACAATGTTCCTCTGGAGGTTTTTCAAAAAAAACTTGAAAATTTGTAATTTTTCATCTTGGACTACTTGAGCCAAATATGTAGGGAATGATATCAAAGATTATTTTGAGACAAATTGGCTACATAAATGAAGTTCATTTTAGTTGGATTTGAATGCGTTTATTTATTTGATCTTCTAATATTCTCAGGCTTATGTAACACAAGAAGATGTGCTATTAGGAACCCTAACCGTCAGAGAAACTGTAACTTATTCAGCACATCTAAGGTTTCCAACCGGCATGAGCAAAGAAGAGTTCACCGATGTCATAGAAGGAACAATAATGGAAATGGGTCTACAAGAATGCGCCGATAGGCTAATCGGAAACTGGCATTTGAGGGGTATCAGCGGCGGCGAAAAGAAAAGAACAAGCATTGCTCTTGAAATTCTGACAAGGCCACTTCTTTTGTTTCTCGACGAGCCTACGAGTGGCCTCGATAGCGCCTCGGCTTTCTTCGTTATTCAAACTCTTAGGAACATAGCTCAAGACGGAAGAACTATCATATCGTCTATTCACCAGCCGAGTAGCGAAGTTTTTGCACTCTTTGATGATCTTTACCTTCTATCCAGTGGCGAAACCGTGTACTTTGGAGAAGCAAAGAAGGCTATAGAGGTAATTAACCAAGAAAACCGATAAAAATGTAAACTTTCTGAGATTCGTCAAGTTCAGTTAATGTTGTTAAGTTGGTTTGCTACGTTTTTGCAGTTTTTTGCTGAAGCTGGTTTTCCGTGTCCTAGTAGAAGGAACCCTTCTGATCACTTCCTACGTTGCGTAAATTCCGACTTTGATGCTGTTACGGCAACTCTCAAAGGATCTCTAAGACTTCGCGTATGTATTATTTTATTATCGTCAAATTTTCAGTTATTTAACGTAAAATTGTAAAATGCAAGTTGTGTGTTTGAAATGTACGTAGGATGTCCCAACAACAGCAGACCCTTTTATGAACATGGCAACGGCACAGATCAAAGCGCGACTAATCGAGAAATATAAGCGCTCGGAATATGCAAGAGCCGCAAAAGAAAAGATCAAGGAGATTTCAACTCTTGTAAGCGGTTTTAATGCTTTTAATCATGGTTTAAGTACACCGCTTTTATTTGGAAAATCTTGATTTAACATTTTAAAAAATAAAAAATTTCCAACAGGAAGGACTAGACATGGAAATAAGAAGCGGGAGCGAAGCAAGTAGGTGGAAGCAACTTAAGACATTAACAAAAAGATCGTTTTTGAACATGTCTCGAGATGTCGGTTATTACTGGGCAAGGATAGTGATCTACATAGTTGTTTCGGTTTGTGTCGGTACCATATACCATGATGTTGGATTCGGATATACTGCAATCTTAGCGAGAGTAGCTTGTGGTGGATTTATAACTGGATTTATGACTTTTATGTCCATTGGAGGCTTTCCGTCTTTTGTTGAAGAAATGAAGGTACTTATTTATCGTAACTTTTAACCCTTTTCGTAAATTAGTTTTCCGATCGCAAGTTTTAATATATTTTGTTTTGTTATGTGATAGGTGTTTTATAGAGAAAGGCTGAATGGTTACTATGGAGTTACGGTGTTCATCTTGTCTAATTACTTTTCTTCATTCCCGTTTTTGGTTGCGATTTCGATCCTGTCGGGGACTATATGTTTTTTCCTTGTGAAATTTCGATCGGGATTTGAACATTACGCCTTCTTCTGCCTGAATATCTTTGCATGCATTTCGGTTATCGAAAGCTTGATGATGGTTGTTGCTTCGTTAGTCCCGAATTTCTTGATGGGACTCGTTACAGGGGCAGGAATCATTGTAAGAAGATCAAATTACTTAAAAACCCTTCACTAAACTCGTTTTATAATTTTAATATTTCCCGTTTTGTTCATCGAATCAGTTTCGTTTCCTTCTTTTTTTCCATTTAATGTAGGGAATTATGATGATGACTTCTGGCTTCTTTCGGCTGCTAAATGATCTTCCAAAGCCCTTCTGGCGTTACCCGGTTTCGTATATCAATTACGGGGCGTGGGGACTTCAGGTAACACTTTTAATAAAGCGTTACAAAAATATTTCTAGAACAATTTAGTTAAATTACCATTTTAGGGTTTTCTAATATTTGTTGTGATTTTCAAAATTTAGGGCGCTTACAAGAATGACTTCCTAGGCCTGGAGTTTGATCCTCTAATTCGCGGGGACCCGAAAATCTCGGGGGAATACATCATCACGAATATTTTCGGGGTGACGTTGAACCGCTCGAAATGGTTCGACTTGTCGATGATTTTCGTGATTCTGATAGGTTACCGCATTTTGTTCTTCGTGGTTTTGAAACTCAAGGAGCGAGCTTCGCCGATAATGAGGAACATATACTCGAAGAGAACGCTCCAAAGACTCGAAAAGCGGCCATCTTTCCGGAAGATTACGTCGATAGCATCGAGGAGACACCAACCTTTGCATTCCTTGTCTTCGCAAGAGGGACTCAACTCGCCCCTTCGCTAATAACGCGAAGATCGTTTATGTAATGTAACTGAGTAATTGATTTGCTTGCATAGTTAAAGAAAGAAAAGCTTTGAGATGCATTACTATGCATCTTTTGTCATACAAATAATAAAAAAAAAGATAATGTATTATTTCTTTTCTTTTTTGGCTAATGTAGACATTGAATAATAGCAAAGAGATTGAAAAGTTTACCTGATATATACTAGCATTATTTTTATTACCATTTATGGCACGATTCAGCTGCTGTTAGAATGTTACCAAATTTTGAATGTTCGGTATGATTTCGTTTTGCATGTAAAATAGTGAAGTTCAGAGTGAGAGGATGGAGTGAATGCTGGTTTCTGAATTCTGCAAAGTAAAAACATGTCAAAAGTTGTAGTAAAAAGAGAGGAAAGAGACAGCCTTTATTGTATTGACTGTTGATTCACAGGAAATCAAGTTACTTTTATTTATGTTCGTAGTCTTAACATGTGGAAGAGATTCAAGTTCAAATTTTAATGTGTGTCAAAGTTTGGAATAAATTTTTTTTTTGTATGAAAGTACTTTGTTATTCAATCAAAATAGAAATTCAAGTTTTTGAAATTCATTTACTATTTCTTTCTACTTATTCAATAATAAAAAACAGTTATAACTAAACTCTTACAAAATTTTTTTAACTAATTTAGAGATAATAATAAAAAACAGTTATAACTAAACTCTTACAAATTTTTTTTAACAAATTTAGAGATAAAAAGGGATCAACAACCCGTAATAAGAACCAGAACAATTAACATAACTAATGCACTAAATAGATAATTAATTAGGCAGACTTAATTAATCATTATCATTTAGTAAAATTTCATAATACACGTGCTACTCATCACGTCATTTAACTCAATGTTTCAAACTAACACATTTTAATATGGTTTTCTTGTGCTTTTAAATGAGATTTCTAATATATGCAAAATAAAATAAAATTTTGAATAAGATATTTTTAAAAACTTTTAATAATATGTGAATAAGATATCAACACATAATTGATATAGCGTTTATTTAATTACGTCTGTTAAGAGTCAAAATCAAAAGCTACAACTCATAAATCATATCTAATCAACTACTACCTAAACAACTCCAAACTACCAAATTTAATTTGTGCAATTTAGCTTAACCTTAAAACTAAGGTACTATTTACACAGTGCATAAAAATAAAGGTGTGTGTCTCTATCCATACCTATATTGATTTACCATTTCATTATTTCTTATATTCCTTTTTCGACATTTTCTGGGTGGATTTTAATGAAATATATAGAGACGTTCAAATAATAATTCTCTTTTGAACTTATCCTTCTATTTCTTAAAGAATTTTGAATTATACAATTTAGTCAAAAAAATTTGAGCGGTCGAAATATTTCACGTCTTTGTACCACTAGTCCACACTATTAAAGTTTATATTAGTCATTAGAATTTCATTTTAGATGTAATTAATTTGAGTTTTATTTACATTGTTTTTATATCTTTCTAATCAGAATTAGTTAGTTTGTTATTTTCTCTTAAAATATTTATTTTATTCGTCATCATCATATTACTTGTTAAAATTTATTTATTCCAACTTTTTATTAACAATTTCTCCAAGAGAATCCAGTAAACTCAACATATGAAATAAAATATGTGTAAATAATTGCTACATACTCAAAGTTAAAAACCAATCTCAAGACCTCTGATCAATGATGAATGTTTCCTGCCACTCAACCACGCCTCTTGATTTATTTGAGTTCTTTTTAAATACTAACAATAATTATATTATTTCATAAAAAAACAATAATTATATTTTAAAGCTATGTTTTAATAACTTTGCAACAACTATATTGTTTTACTGTAAATCAGTGTATAGTAAAAAATTACAGTTGAACAATGTTCTCTACAAACAATGTTTGCACAACTAAGTTTAATTTGTACTAAAAAAATTTTATTGATGTTTCCAAAAAAAATTCCAAATCTCTATTGCTTCTTCATTCTTTTTCTGATCTGTTTCTTTTCATATATTTTTCTAATTCTTTTTATTTCATACTCCCTTCATTTCAAAATAACTGCCTTGTTAAGGCATTAGAAAATTTTCAAAATGAGTACTCCATCCATTTTAAAATAACTGTCGCTTTAAAGTTATTTGTCAAGACCAAAACGACATCAATTAAAATAATAAAAATAATTATTTAACCTTGTGAATTTTATTAATTTGAAAGTTGATGGAATACTTTATTCCTTTTATCATTTCAAATGTGCTTTAATCAAGGGTAAAATGTATTTAAAAAAAAAAGAGTAAAATGGATAAAATTTTTAAAAATGTGCATTAGAATCCTTAAACGACAGTTATTTTGAAATTTTTCAAAAATTTTAAAGCGACAATTATTTTAAAATTGAAGGAGTATCATTCATGCACCTTTTTAAACATTTTGTCCATTTTACCTTTATTTAATATATATTGAAATAATAAAAAAAATAAGATATCCGATTAAATTTTAAATTAACAAAAATCAGGAGAGAAATAAGTAGAATATTTATTATTTTAATTAATGTAATTTTGATATTAATAAAAAAATCTTAAAATTGATAATTATTTTAAACGAAGGAACACTATTTATTTTCCATTTTCAGTCTACCTGTTGACTTTTTTCTGTTTCTTACTAAAGGATTGATATCACTTCCGAACTTCCAAACAATAATTATGACATGCGCCGCCACATTAAATTTTGGTCTCCAATGCTCAATGTACAGTAAAGTTTTCAACTAAAACTTTTTTACATTTCAAAAGTAAAAAAGTAATCCATAAAAGTAAAAAATTATTGTGACACGTATGGCTGGCATGCATTTGTAACGATTATAAACCACAGAAACATAAAGCAAACACAAGAACACAGCGATTTTTACTTGGTTCCTTCAACTAGAACTTATAATTCATGCCAAACACTATTATGAGGTAATCCAAGGATCCAAGAGAGAAAGCTTTATTAAGTTGCTCAACGGCCAAAAGAAGAATACAGAGTCTTAAACCCTAAAACTCTAAAGAACTCAGAAAACTATACAATCGCTTAACAACTAAGGAAAGTATAAACTCAAGAAACAATATACAACACATCGCACCTAAAACTGAAACAGAAAGGAGGTATA
>CATIWQ010397921.1:0-21206 GCA_949673415.1 Euphorbia schlechtendalii
GAATACAGGGTAAGCTTCTAAGTTCTTAGAGTTTGTGCTTACATTTATATGCTTTTCTTTTTGAAGTTTCATTCTCTTTTCGGTTTTTTCCATTTTTTGCACACCAATCATTTTTCCAGAAAATGCAGTATGATTTCAAATATTTTGGAGTATTTTGTTTACATATAAATATTTTACACATCTTGAGCTTTCTGGAATGATAAAGACCATCCAAATCGGTTAAGTATAGCAAAAGTTATGATCGTTTGAAATTTCGGATTTTCTGCTGTTTCTGGGTGTTTTCTGCAGGCTTGGAGCCTTGATGTCGTCAAAGAAACTACCTAATGTCATTAATGACATAAAAATGTTTATAATTACATTTGGAAATGTTGTTAATGACATTGCCTTTGGCAGAATGCAATTTCGCTTTGTTTTGCTCCGTTTCGAATCGTTTAAGCCTAGAATGACCCGCTGAGACCCTTCTGAGTTTGGAAATGCATCATTGGGGGTAACAAACCTCTAAATTGTAATTTTTTAGGATTTATTTATGATTTATTAATGTATTAATATGTTGATTAAGGTTTGGAGTAGCAACGGAAGCGCTTCGGGTCATTCATATCGATATCGCCCTTCATAGGGAAGTCGGTAACTATATGGGTGACATCCTTACCATTGTTAATCCACACGATGGCTATGTTATGCATGTTTGGCCTAGATTTATATTTCTAAATGTTGTTCTAGGTCACCCACATGAAAGGAACTCAAGTTCCCGGGTAACCGACTCAACAATATAACATGCAGCATTTTCACTAATAAAAATGACTAACATAGTTGAAAATAAAAATGAACAATTTTCACGAAATAAGAACATCGAAATCTCTGTTGTTTTTACCTCGACCACACAGGTCTTGCCAAAATCCCAATCGAACATACGTGGTATACTCGATACATATTTGTGTGGTGGAATATCCCTTGTGCTAACCTTTATGGATGCAGGTAGTTTAGGATAGATGTATGTTAGGGTTTAATTTTCTTTGGGTATCGCTTTCGATTTCAAAATCAAATGTAATATTTGTTTGATATTAATGTATTGTATCCCTTAGATTTTGATGTATTTAGGAGATTTGTAAACCCCCAAACCCAATGATGCAATTATTCTCCCTGTAGAATAGGCGCATTTAATTTCCTACGTGTTTACTTTCCGCGACTTACTTACCATTTTATGTATGTGTGATAAAAATAAACTGAAAATATCTAGTTTAATTCGAATATTATAAATGTGGTTTTCTCTCATAGTGTAATTTAACTCAAATGACGATGAAATAGATAACTCATCCAGGACTCGAATCTCTGAACTATGGTATCGCTTAGGCTTAACGGATCTAAGCTGTACCAAATTTTCCCGGAAGAGCTAATCCGGGTGACGACTCTGAGTACCATAGGCTAGAGATCCTGATCTCGAGTCTATTAAGCTTGAAAATCACATTTTCAAAACAACATTTTCTTTGAACAACGTGTCTCACGAAGCATTACTCCTTTCAAAAAACCCCACGCCCCATCTCACGGGGCCGGCGCCTCACAGTGACCGCGCGGGTTCGAAACGTCGTCCGCTCATAGTGGCGACTCCGCTGGGGATATCTTTTTTATAAACTTATAAGTTTAAAAGATTTTGGATGAGTATTGAAAAGTCTTCAAATGAGTTAACCCACATTTAAAATATTGAACAAAAGCATATGCATTAAATGGCTTAGCCTTTAAGATTAGGGTGCCCTATTTACCATGAAGCTTGAGAAAGTATCATTTGAGACCCCATGTCGACCAAAGATACTTAGTGGGTGGATCACTTGTTGTTATAACGCATGTACCTCCCTCGTTCGCACCTATTTGGGGAGAGGCTTGGAGTGTATCTTAGTGCAACTAGAACCTTCTACATCAACAGCCCATGAATTAACTCATATAAGGAAACCATAGACACTTCCCTTAGGTTTACCAAAACAAATGCATCTCTTATGCAAGTTCGCTCCTTAATACCTTACGGTGTTAAGATGACCCAGGCCTAGATTTAGAAGCCTAACCCTCACGCGCGGGAGGTATAAGGTTGGAGGTGATGTGTTGAATATTATGTGCTATGTGTTCATTTCATCACCACGTTTATTTCTTGTAAAGCATCATATTGACCCACGATTTGTTGTGCAGACACGAATTATACACACACATGTCATTATCCCGATACAGTTTACCTAGAGTTAGAAAGATGCGATGAGACAGTGTCACCTAGGGTTAGGACCACCCATGGTCAAGATAGTGCTTACTAAACACTCAAACCTCTGTCCGCTTAGAGTCATGGACTTCTAAGCCTAGGGTATAACACACCTTTCTACCCGAACTTGAACCTAGAATTAGATGATGCGACAAGGCAGCGTCACCTAGGATAGGATCATCCTTGGTTATAGCGATGCCCGCTTGGCACCCGAACCTCTACCCATTCGGGGCAACAAACCCACTACACTAAGAGTCACATGGTACAATGCACTATTTACCCCGGGCTCATGCAATTGCATGACAGCTGAAAAAAGCCATCCCATGACATGAGAAAGAGCCATAGTTACGAATTCTCAAAAAGCCTAACCTTTTACCACACGGGTATTACGGCAATCAACCTGGTTGTTCCAAATGGATTGGCAAACATAAGTCACACTTTAAACCAACCCTATTACCACATGGCTATTATGGCAATCAACTTGTTTGTTCCAAGCGAACTGGCAAACACAAATCATAACCTCAGCCTTGTACCACGCGAGTATTATGGCAATCAACCTTTTTATTCCAAATGGATTGGCAAACATAAATCACACTTTAAACCAAGCTTATTACTACACGGGTATTATGGCAATCAATTTGTTTGTTCCAAGAGGATTGGAAAACACAACTGTAACCTCAGCCTTTGACCACATAGGTATTATGGAAATCAACCTGTTGTTCCAAATGGATTGGCAAACATAAGTCCACTTTAAAACCAAGTCTATTACCACACGGGTATTACGGATGTCAACCTGTTTTGTTCCAAATGGATTGGCAAAACATGAGTCACACCTCAACCATGAGCCTACTACCACATATGTATTACCGCAATCGACCTATTTGTTCTAAGTGGATTGACAAACACAACCCTTGACATCACATAGATGTCACCTCAATCTCAAGCACTCACCACACGGGTCGGGCCTTTTTATCATTTGAGTTATGTCTTTATTACTAATGACTAGCCCTGTTTATTTCAAATGGATTGACAAACATGAATGTTATCGCATCACGGCATATTAACCCTTTGTAATACAGCCACGTCATATGCATCTCATACATCAACATCAAATATGTTGAACATGCATTTCATATCTGATGAAACTATTCGATTGTGTTTGCTTCAGTTAAGGCTTGGAATAAGCCGACTCCTCGCCTCGTCCGGATTTCCCCCATTGCAGCTTGCTTAGAGAACTTTCCATCAAAGGGTATTCCACACACTGATTCCAGCAAAGACTCAAGTTCATATTTGGGTTCGGGTTTAAGTTCAGATTTTAGTTTGAATCAGAGATCGATTTTTGGTTCAGGGTCAGAGTTTCGGGATGATGGATCCTTAAGGTGGTTATGGAACATACGAGCAGATTTTGCACGAGGTGCCAATTGTCCAACAAATCCCATTAAACACCGGCTCGGAATTGGCCAACGCTATAAGTGCTATCCTCTACATTGATCAATTTGCTCAAGCACTACAGTTCCACCTTCGTCCACATTAGCTAAAGAACCGTACTTTAGATACTCACCTATCATCAAGTTACCTAGTTGGGAATCATGCCACTACTTCCCAATTTGGCGTAGAAACCTCGCAACCGCAAATACCACCATGACCAAATGGGGTTAATGCTATCCCAAGAACCAAATCAATTTAGTCAAGGTCCAGGACTATTTGGTCAATTTCAGACAGGTTAGACTACTAGGGACAATGATCATTCAGGGTTGAGGCAAGCTAATGCCTTCCGGGTTGCTCAATCCCAGAATCAATTTAATTAGGGGTAAGTTCGTCAATTGTTGGTCGATTCAGGTCCGTTCCATCTTGGTTGGCATCACTCAACTTCGTTTGAAAGAAAAGCTAGACTTTCATCTAGTTTCGTTCCGCCACATCAGAGCTTTGCCTCGCAACCAGCGATCCCTTAAAATCCGGGTACCCCATCCTCCTTCAACACGGGCTTAAACATTTTAGCCCAACCACCTCAATATCCGACCAAGGCCCAAGAACCATGTGCTCCCAACTTTATGGTCACTCCTAGAGGCACCACGATCCCCCAGGGATAGTTTAGCCAAATGACCACAATGTTCACTCCTCCTCATCTCAATTTTCAGCAAGGGACTGATGGGATAGTCCCCCAATATCTACCTCCCAACATAGTAGAATTATAGCAGCAGTTTTTGGCTACACATGCTAGCCAACTCCAGAATTTCTAGCCAAACTACTACCATGTCCCTTTGGTAGTTAATGATGAGGAGCGGTTTCTCGAAAACTTTGTAATGCTGAGATTAGAGAAGTATGAGGGAGAAGGAGATCCCCGATCACATTTGGTTAACTATCAGACAGTGATGAGAGCTATGAGGATCGGTGACAAGATAATGGCTAAGCTCTTTATTGTTACACTAAGAGGGCCAACCAATGAATGGTGTAACAAATTGCCTTTGGAAATAGCTCATGACTCAAAGCACCTCTCAGAGGCCCTAACAGAGCAGTATGTCTTCAATTTTGAAATAAAAACCACCATACAACACCTCAAGGCCATCAAGCAAAGACCTAAGGAATTGTTCAAATAATATTACAACAGGTGGATGGTGACCCAGGCGCTACTCAAGGATAAGCTTAGTCTGTCTGAGATGATTGTAAAGCTATTGACCGGGGCATTACCAGTCTACCGACAGAGGCTCTGGACCAACACTTTCACTTCTTACAATGAGGTTTTCGAGAAAGCTGAAAAGCTTGAGTGGATAGAATCCCTGGGCACACCCATGGGGGAACCAACCAATGAGCACTAATAAGAAAATATGACAATTGAGAAAGAAGACCCTCCGCATGTGGAGGATTAGGATGCTAATAATGTAATGATTAGTATTTGAGACTCTTTTATGTTAACAAACTCTGTAAATGAGGCTTTTGAAACTTCAGATGCATCGAACTTTGCTTGCTTGCTTGATATCCTTTCGGATGACATCACACATTCTTGTGAACATGAGTATAATGTTTTTAGCATGCATGACACATCATCGCATGAAATTAATTTGGGTATTAATGAATCCCCTATAATGATTTCAAATGATTTGACTCTTGATAAAAAAATGAGAGATAATATAGGTACTTAGATAACATGTGATAGCGTTTTCCTAGTCCTATGAAGACATGCTAGAAGGTCGACAGAAAGATCGTCAAACACAAAATCTCCACTAACCATTAAGTCAGTCAAATAGAAGATGACACGATTGAGACCAAAATGGGCTGGAAGAGTCAAGATAGAGGCAACAAATCAAATCGAAGCTAAGTTCCCCAAAACAGTTAAACAACCGATAGGTTGGCCAACATGACGCCAGTACTGTAGACACAAAGAAGGAGTCAAACATTTCAATGTGTCATCGAATTCATCACGCAACTCATCACCATTTATAGGCCGATCATCACACTATTAAAGGAGTACCAATAGATAATGTCTGTTTGCATTCGATGCAATCAAGCTATGTCTGATATAGGTTTTGAAGCCTTCCATTCCTAATAAATCACTCATTCCCTATTTGGCAGTTAAGAAATCAGGGAGAACAATTGAAAAGGTGAATAGTAAGCATCATTGCTCATCGCCGTGTATACCTCAAGCCAACATAGCGGCAAGAGCGGCCAACAAATTAATCAGAAAATGCTGAACGAAGGAGCTGCTAAAGTCATGAACCCACCAAGATAGGCTCAAACGCTATCACGTTTAAGCGAAAGAAATAAATCATGTAAAAAGTAGTACAAAAAGTAATTAGCCTGTCAATTAGTACTCTGCTAGTTGAGAAAAATTAAGGCCTCTTTTCAAAACACAAAAAAAGAATAGTCCGCTGAGTTGAAAACCCGAAAAGGACGGCTCAGGCAAAACTTAGGACATCACGAGAAAAGCAAACACATTGATTAGAAAACCTGAAAAGGCTAGTCAATGGCAGGAGTCAAATCATTTGAAACATTTATACCCCTGTTAAGTTCATCAATGATTTATCATTCTTATTGAATCTTTATGCATATGTTTATCTTGATTGTTTGCATGCCAACTATAGAATATCGCAAGTAAGCATCCCATCACATCATGGTTCAACAAAAACATAAAAAAAATAATAATAATAAAAAAGAAGAAAAGATGAGTCTACTGGATTGAAAACCTGAAAGGGAGGTCCAGGCAAAAATTGAGACAAGGTTCGATAGACTGAAAACCCTAAAGGGCGGTCTATGTAGAAATTAGAACCAAATAAATATCAAATTCGTCATCTCCTCCTCAGAATGGTGCAAAGAATTGTCTATCTCCTCTAGATATTAGGACGAATATCTTCTAACTTCTCTCACAGAGAGGATTGCCACAACAAAAGCTTCCAAGCTCTCCTTATCAGCTTCAAAGTGAGCATCACCAACATGGTTTGGGATCAACATTAACATCATTGGCACCATACCAAAGAAGGAAACGAGCATAAAAAAGTCCATGACTCATCCAGATCCTGGCTTTGAACTTGACTTTGATTCATCCACAAAATCAAACTTCGACTCTGACCTATGTCCATCATCACTCTGAAGAAGTCATGTCTACAAAACTCGACTATCGATAAAAAGGCAACCATGGAATGCCCAATGAGATGAACCCTGGGGGCACTCATGCACAAGTATAAGAGGGAATCAATTTGGAAATGTCCCTCATGCAATGAAGCTTCTACTATCGACTGGACCAATACCCCAAAGCCAATGATATCTACAATAGACAAACATGCATCATGTGATAAATATTATTCATGCATAAAGACATTCATACATGCATACTATTCGCCACTTTTCCACTGATAAGTTTAATAACTTGATTGCAAGATTTTGGTTTCATTAGTTCCGAAATAATTATCTCCGGTAACGGCACTACAAACTTGTTCATGAGATTCTTGCTTCAAAGTACAGATGTTGTCAATACCACTTATCAAATAGAAAAATGATGATAACTGCAAGTATACAGTTACGATGTAGTTTTAAAAGATATCGAACCCACAGGGAAGGATCAGCTCTAAAGATCAACAAGGGAAATAAAATGAAAGGTAAATAAAAATAGATTTGAGATTTTTGGATAGGAAGATTAGAATGAAAAATGAGTAAATATAGATGTGGAAGACTAGAGAATCTAAATATAGAGATTTTCCCTACGAAATAAATATAGCAGAGAAAATATGCAAGTTCAACAAAGATGTTACGATTCACCAAACTAATCTAACAGACTCGGTTCAAAACACCCAGATGTTCAATGATTCACCGCAGAGCAACACATGAAATAACTTTTTCTAAACCTAGCGCAAATGAATTAAGACTATTATATAAACCTGGACAACATTAATACTATGCTTAGTACGGGTTGCTCTCACATAGCCATATTTAGCAAGTTACCATTCCAAAAATGTTGGCTCACTAAACAGTGTTATATCATAGATCCAATGATTATACATGATATTGTTAACCCCGAAACTACTCTTAAAATTAACTCCAATGCATATAACTTGATTAATATAAAAGACTTAGCATGAAATACGCATTATTACACATAGACATATCATAAACTTCGAAATAGAAAGTATAAGTAGAAAACAAAGCAAAGTTGTAAGGTATACAAGTGAAAGCTAAAGTGGATCAAACCATATCCACTCTTTAATAGGAGTCGTCAATTCCCGCAATTCCTGCATTTGCTTTGAATTCGGTCTTGGCCCGTACAAAACCTCCTCTAGGATGCTATTCTTTGCGAATATCGAACAAATGAATATTGAAGAATGAAAACTTTTATTGATAAGTGATTTGCAAGTACACTTATACAACAATCGCTCAAGAATATAGAGAAATCTAGTGATCGAAACAAGGATTCGAATCACTTAAACATTTTATCGCTAACACTTATGAACGTAGCAAAACTAGATATTTATTCTCTATCTATACACTGTACACTATCTTTCATCCCTCTCTTGTGCACTCTATAATGCTGTATGAAATTGTAAGGTTTGGAGCCCTATTTATAGAGTTTGAAGGGTTGCGTCTATCTAAACGAAGAGTCGTGTCCATTGGTGAATGATTGCATCTCTTCATTGTGATTAGTTGAGAAGCTTTGATATAATCCATAATGGATAGGAACCTTTTCATGATTGGTTGACTTCTGATAGGTGTCTTATCATTGGTAGTTGATGGCGTTTATGGCAGTTGATCATGCTTATCTGGCGGTTGGTAGTTAAGAAGATAAAACCAGAATACCATCCAAGTCGCGACCGTGATATATAAGTCGTGACCGTGAATCTTTGGTTGGTAGACTTCTGTTTCTAAAGAATACAAGTCATGACCGTGAATGATTGTCACGACCGTGAATTGAGTTTTTCTTCAAAATTCTCCTTGCAACTTCACCGATCTTTGACAGCTTTGATCCTAAGCCAAATCTTTAAGTTCCACGCATCTTTTTGCACCTTTTCACTCTTTTTTCATAGAATTCCACTTTAGATCATTTTACCCCAAGATTTACTTAGTATCTGCATTTGCATCAAAAACAACTACATACCACGTGAAATCTTTTATATGAAGCATAAAAATGATTTAATTCATAGTGTTTAATGTGTAAAATTAATATGATATTAAGTGTAATTATACACTTATAAAAAACCCAACCATTTTCATGCATGGTGTGACACATTTGTGTGTGTTGAATGATAGTATGCGTGATACACATTAGAGAGTGAAAATATATAGATTTCGCTACATTCAAAGTTGTAGTGAGAAAAATATATAAGTGATTCGATCACTAGATTTCTAAACAAATTCGAGCGATTGTTATATGATTGTAATTGCAAAGCACTTATCAATAAAAGTTTTCGTTCTTCAACATTCATTTGTTCAATATTCATAAAGAATAGCATCCTAGCGGAGGTTCTGCACGAGTCGAGACCGAATTCAAAGTAGATGCAAGAATTGCGGGAATTGATGACTCCCATTAAAGAGTTTATACAGTTTAATCAACTTTAGCTTTCACTTGCTTACCTTACAACTTTACTTTATTTTCTACTTATACTTTCTATTTTGAAGTTTATGATATGTCTATATGTCATTGCGAGTATTTCATCTTATGTCATTTATATTAATCAAGTTATATGCTTTCGAGTTAACTTTAAGAGTGAGTTCGGGGTTAACAAGATTGTGTATAATCACTAGATATGTGATTATAACGCTGTTTAGTGAGCCAACATTTTTGGAATGGTAACTTTCTAAATATGACTATGTGAGAGTAACCTGTACTAAGCATAGTAATATTGTTATCCAGGTTTTTATAAGTGTCATAATTCATTTACCCTAGATTTAGAAAAGTCATTTCATGTGTTGCTCTGCGGTGAATTAATTGAATATTTGGGCGTCTAGAACCATATTTGTTGAAGTTATAAAGTGTATGAAATCTTCTTGATGATTTTGCATCTTTTTCTCTACTATACTTGTTCTTAGGGAATATCTATATAGTTTACATCTTCTCTAATCTATTCATGCATCTGTCTATTCATCAGTTTACCATCCAAGCCTTACAAATTATCTTATTTCTTTTGTTTCGTAACTCTAGTTAGTCTTTAGAACCGAATTCCTTCCCTGTAAGATAGATATCTTTTAAAACTACATCTTAATTGTATACTTGCAGTGGTCATCATTTTTCTATTTGATAAGCGGTATTAATAACACATGTTCATATTTTGAACTTTTATCTTATTAGTAGAAAAGTGGGGGACAAGGTTTTTGGCACCGTTACCGAATATAAGCCTATCAGAACAAGTATAGTCAAAATCTTGTGATCAGGGTGTTGTGAGAAAAGGTGGAAGAGAGCATACTGGTAGCAGCGGTGGAAGTGCCAACGTCAGCACCATCCTAGAACGCTCTTAAGGGAATGGTAGAAATCAGATGTACGGACTAAACGGAGCTACAAGTGGCATCTTTGTTACTCACGGATTCAGAAGAAGAAGAAGAAACCACAAAGCGATTCATGATTAAATTAACCAGAAAATCAAAGGAGCAAGAAAAAGCCTGAGACAATTTTACCGAAAGTTACAGAGCAAGAAGAAAGAGAGTGTAAAAAGTAAAAATGAAAAATTTCCCCCTTTTATAGGGACACTTAAGAGGGAAACTTTAACTTTCAAAAAGGTAATCATGGTGCATTTATTAAACCATTGGGAAGTGCAACAGACAGCTTGCTCAACAAGCTAGAACCCAGCAAATGCACGTAAAGAACAAACGCGCAATCAAAGTTAAAAGTCAAAGAAAAAATAATTCCTAAAGGAATTTAGAACCGACCGAGGAAGGGACATCTCAATGCTACAAAATTGTTATATCTTCTCTAGAAAAATCAACAACCTAAACCATAGTCACATCTGCATTTCAATATGTTAAAGGAAGCGACTAAGGGTGCATCGCATGATAAAAAAATCACTTCTTCAAGAAAAGGTATGTATCTTGGGCAAGGAAATTTGAACCGAGCCTTAAAAGATGTCAAAACCGATCGAGGAAGGGACATCTGATAATAGAATAGTGAATATTAGCCCATATGGCCCATTCATTAGAGGCCCACGAAGATGTAGACATATGGCACCCATAGAGAGTGCCATGTGGCAATCTTTAAAGAGGATAAAATAGTCGTTGCAGGCTATTAAAGAGGGTGTCATTAAGAGCCCAAGTGTAACTGCTATCTTAATTACAACGGTTACTTTGGCCCATATATAAGGTAGAGCTGCTATGGAGATTGGTAAGCATTCTATCACAATCAATACAAACATTTCTACTCACCTGAGTCTTGAGAACTAACTTAGGCATTGGAGTGACTACATCGAGCAACCCTAGTCTAGTCCTCTAACATCATTATTGTCTTGCAGGTATACCCATTTGCTTCCTACGACATCAATATCAAATTCATTTCATCATAAAATTAGAAAAGCCTACCAAAAATATGAAAGATGGCTCATAGGTATAAAGTAGAGCTGAATATGCAATTAAGAAAAAATTACTCGAATGTAATAATAGAATATAATCTAAGTTTTATTAGTTACGAATTATTAACATAAAACCAAATGAATCACATCATTCAAGAACTATTTCGCTAGAAAATTAAAAGCAGTAAAGTAAAGAATACAAAGATTAATTACTTGGTTCCCCCGAGTGAACTTAGAATACAAGCTACTCTTTTAAAGGAGTAATCAAAGGTGCGAGGCTGGTTGCTTCTACTATTAAAGGTAAAAAACACCGTCGATTACAAAATTCGAGTGGCCGGAGAAAATAGAATCTCTAAAAGGTAAACACCACATGCAAAACCACATAAAACTTGCATATGGGTTAGGATAGTGAATCGGACAAAGGGCCAAAGAGAATATAGGCTTGAGCTGGGTAAAATATGCCAAGTCTAACTAGTTATGGGCCACAAATCTCCACCTTAGACTGCAGCTTTTGCCTCTAATATTGTGATTGCCAACCAAACCCCGCACAGGGTATAAATTAAAAAACTTATAAAGCATAGAAACTTAGTTTAAGCCAAGTACTACATAATTTATTGTTTCTTCAAGGCTTCCTAAAATTAACAATGTAAATAGTCTTAGTCAAAATATTTGTAGGATTTACATAAGTATGAATTTTTTCAACACAAACAAAGCAATTATTTATCACATCTCTCACAAAATGCAACTTTATATCAATATGTTTGGTCCTTTCATGAAACAATGCATTTTTACACAAATGAATGGAAGATTGAGAATCACAATATATTTTCATAATAGACTGATCAAAACCTAATTCAGTGACAAAATCTTTAAGCCACATGGCTTCTATATTAGCTTCAATTAAGGTAATATATTCTTCCTCAATAGTTGACAGAGCAAACAATATGTTGCAAACTAGATTTCCAACTTATAAGATTTTCACCTTTAAGGTAAAATAATAACCGGTTACATGATCTTCTTTTATCAAGATCTATAGCAAAGTTAGAGTCAGAATATCCAATAACAATAGGAGTATTATTCAAATTACTTTTATAAATGAAACAAGAGGACATATATCATTTTAAATATCTAGCAAGCAACTTCACATCAAGCATATGACTTTTATTAGGACAACTCATATGTTTACTAATAATATTGACTGAATAAGCTAAATCAGGTCTAGTACAAACCATATTATACATAAAAGAGCCAACCAAATTTTAATATTGTATTTTAGTCATAAAATCAGCTTCATCTTTAGGCAAGGGATTAATACTAGCCTTTAGCTTACATTGAGCATCCAAAGGAGTAGATATAGCTTTTGATTCATTTAACCCAAAATCTTTTAACACCTTTTCAATGTAATCGTTTTAAGTTAAACACAAAGTTCTTTTAGATCTGTCTCTAATTATATTGATTCCTAAGAATCTTTTTGCTTGACTTAAGTCTTTCATTTCAAACTCAAAATTTAATTTAAGCTTTAAGTTATCAATTTGAGACTTATGTTTACATGATATTAGCATATCATCAGCATAAAGCAAAAGATATATGTAAGATTCATCATTTAATTTTAAATAAACACATGAATCATATTTACTTTTGTAGAAATTAAGTTTAAGCATAAACTCAACAAATCTAAGGTACCACTTCCTAGGAGATTGTTTCAAATCATAAAGAGATTTTTTCAATAAACATACTTGTGATTCTTTTACTTCAATAATGAAAACATCAGGTTGACAAATATAAATTTCTTCATTGAAGTTACCATGAATAAAAGCAGTCTTAACATTCATTTATTCAAGCTCTGAATCACATAAAGTAGTTAGAGACATAATGACTCTTATTGAGACATGTTTAGCCACAAACCTAGCTTTGAACCTTTACTTTTCAATGCTAAGAATTTCTGGTTTTCTTTTGAAACCCATTTATAGTCTATCATTCTAACATTTTCAGGCTAAGTGTTGGTCCGCTTTAGCTTAAATAATCAAGCAGAGGGGGTGAATGTGATATGCTTGTCACTTTAAAGATTTAAAAATTTGTTTGCAAGTTGTTTTTAAATGTGTGCTGCATGAAGAATGTTGTATGCACTTTGGTCTAAAAATAGTAAACTACTCAGCTTTGCTGACTTAGTTTACCTTCAATCTGTGCTGAGTAAACTAATCGGCTTGGATTGGTTTTCAAGCAGATATAATAAAATAGATTGATGATAAATTAAGCAAAACGGTTGTAAAGGCATATAAAATGGTTAAGAAAAGAGTGCACTTTAGATTTTATCCTTGTTCGGCCCCTAGCCTACCTCTGGTCCCCAGATTCCTTTCCGAGCTTTAATCCACCAGTGATTTCTTTCCTTCAACAGGCGGAGAAACATTTATAGTGGATAGACGCTTACAGAATGTACCCTCCTTTCTAACTTCCTCTTAATTACTCAGTTTAGGTAACCTTCTTAAATTGACTCATAGATTTTAGAATGAAAGTTTAACGAACAAAGGATTTCAACTTTTAAAAAGCGTTGAATCCTTTTACAATGACAAAGCTTAGCTAGACTTTAAGCTAATATGATTCTCTCTTACAAACTGATTTGAAACTGAGCATTTTTTTAATTGCTTCAATTTGGAATTTCTGAATGATGTGATTGCTTGACAGTATTTTCAGCTCTTAAGAAATTTGAGGTGATACACCAAATTTGAACTTCTGCTTCAGTCTTCTATTTATACTTTGAAGATGTTGGAAGTAGCCATTGAAAACTTCTCATCTTGACTTGTTCTTCAATATCTCTTCTCTTCGCAGCTTTCAAATTGTTAGACATGATGTATGCCTTAGAGGCAATTAGGATGATATATCTTTATTAGTTATAATGTACAAACGATTTCGAATTATTATTAATAATAATTAAGGAATCTTTGTTGCTTATCAGTGCTTTCTATTTATTTATTTATCTCACTAGTGTCATATATGTATAATATTAAATATGTATATGTCCATTGATTGACAAAGTCCACGACTACTTCATAGCATAAAAGTGCGAGGAAATAGTGGGAGCTATGTGGTGTGAAAATTGCACATATGTGTTACTATGAATAGTCTAAATATCCCTATTCGTAGTTTCATTGAGACTGGACATCAATGGAAAGGATATACTAGCATGTGTAAGCTTAGTCCTTGTATTAGATCTAAGCCGCCGATCTCACAAGCTAAAGGTGGTACCTTGAGTTAACACATGAATGTATTCGGGTAATACATTGGAGATCGCTATAAGACAGACACTCGGAAATAACTATATCCATGTGTTGGTGTTTGATAAGTGTATAATTACATGTATTATCTTGATATTTTTACTCGTAAAACGATGTGGTTTAGAGTCATTTTATACTTCATATAAAAGATTTCACGTGATATGTAGTTGTTTTTTATGCAAGTGTAGAAATTAGGTGCATCTTGGGAGTGAAATGATTAACGATGGAATTCTACGCAAAAAGAGTGAAAAAGGTGCAAAAAGATGCATGGAATGCAAGGAAATAGCATGGGATCAAGGTTGTCAAAGATCGGTAAAGTTGCAAACAATAATCGTGAAGAAAATCACAAGTCACGACCATGTCACGATCATGATTCCCACTCACGATTGGCCAAATCACGCTCACGACTATCTATCTTGATAGCAACTTATCATTCTTCACAAATAGTAAGTTACCAACTTACATTCATGATTGCGACATGTATGTCATGCTCGTGAATCATGACAGGTTTGATCAACTCTTCTCAACTTCCAACCACCGGATAAGAACGATCAACTGCCATCAACCGTCAGATGAAGAGACACCTTTTGGAGATAATGCAACCATGAAAAGGTGCCTACCCATTGAAGATAAGGATGAAATCTTGCATCCAATCAAATTGAAGATGATGCAACCCTTCACCGATGGACATGACTATTCATCTGGATAAAAGCAACCTTTCACACTCTATAAATAGAGGTTCAAATCAACCATTTCGTGCATGCATGGATGGGTAGAAATAGATGGTATGATACATGATAGATAGGGAGTGAAAGTTATATAGATTTTGCTAAGTTCAAAGTGTTAGAGAGAAAAATGTATAAGTGATTCGATTCTTGTTTCAATCACTAGATTTCTCCACAAATTCGAGCGATTGTTGTATAAGTGTAATTATAAATCACTTATCAATAAAAGTTTATATTCTTCAACATTCATTTGTTCAATATTCATAAGGAATAGCATCCTAACGGAGGTTCTATACGAGTCAAGATCGAATTCAAAGGAGACGCAAGAATTGCTGGAATTGATGACTCCCATTAAAGAGTGGATACGGCTTGATCAACTTTAGCTTTCACTTGCATACCTTATAACTTTACTTTGTTTTCTACACATACTTTCTAATTCGAAGTTTATGATATGTCTATGTGTCATAACAAGTATTTCATCTTGCATCACTTATATTAATGAAGTTATATGCTTTCAAGTTAACTTTAAGAGTAGTTTCGGGGTTAACAAGATTGTGTATAATCACTGGATCTGTGACTATAACGCTTTTTAGTGAGCTAACATTTTTGGAGTGGTAACTTGATAAATATGGCTATGTGAGAGCGACCCATACTAAGTATAGTATTATTGTTGTCTAGGTTTTAACAAGTGTCATAATTCGTTTACCCTAGATTTAGAAAAGTCATTTCATTTGTTGCTCTACGGTGAATTATTGAATATTTGGGCGTCTAAAACCGAATTTTTTGAAGTTGTCTAGTGCATAAAACATTCTTGATTATTTTGCATATTTTACTCTACTATACTTGTTCTTAGGGAATATCTATATGCTTTTCATCTTCTCTAATCTGTTCATGCATTTGTCCATTCATCAGTCTACCATTCAAAACATTTAACTTATTTGATTTTCTTTTGTTCCGTAACTCTAGTTGATCCTTAGAACCGAATTTCTTCCCTGTGGGATCTATATCTTTTAAAACTACATCGCAACTGTATACTTAAAGTTATCATCATTTTTCTTTTTGAAAAGCGGTATTGAAAACACCTCTTCATATTTAGAACTTTTATATTATCAGTTGAAAAGTGGCGAACAAGTTTTTAGCGCCGTTACCGGGGAAGGCAAGTTCATTCTAGAGATCAAATACTGGGAGACTACGGTACGTTTTTATATTTTGCTTTTATTTCACTTATATATCTGTTTGTTATTGCATTTTGTGTCTAAAAGGTTTACTAACATGCATTTGGATAAGTTTTATGGTGATTACATGATTGATAACTTAATTAATACATGCGTAAATGAAATTTGTCATGTTACATCTCATGAAGAGGTCAACATCTGAATCCCTTGAAAATTTAGAATATTCATCTAAAAGCAAAAAATTAGTTAGAGAAGATGATCCTATACCACCTTCTATAGATAAACCACCCTTAGTAGAGTTGAAGCAGTTGCCTAGTCATTTGAAGTATGCATTTTTAGGAAGCAACAATACCTTACCCATTATCATTTCTATTAAGTTATCTAAATTGCAAGAAGAAGCATTATTGGAAACAATAAGGGGTAGAATAATTAGTACTGGTTGGCAAATTTTCGATATTAGAGGGATTAGCCCTAATATAGTAATGCATTCGATTAATTTAGAGAATAATAGTAAACCTAAGATAGAAAGGCAAAGAAGATTGAATTCTCACATGAAGGAAGTTGTTAATAAGGAGATTATTAAGTTGCTAAATGCAGGAATTATCTATCCAATTTCAGATAGTGAATGGGTCAGTCCTGTCCAATGTGTTCCAAAAAAGGGAGGTATTACTGTAGTTCAGAATGAAAAGGGTAACTTAGTTCCTACTAGGATAACAACTGGATGGAGAGTTTACATAGATTAAAGAAAATTAAATGCAGCCACTAGGAAAGACCATTTCCCTTTACCATTTATAGATCAAATGTCAGAAAGAATATCAAGCCATGCATTATATTGTTTTCTTGATGGATTCTGTGGGTATTTTCAAATTCATGTTAAGCTAGATGACCAAGACAAAACCACTTTTACATATCCATTTGGTACATTTGCTTATAGAAGAATGCCTTTTGGGTTGTGCAATGCTCCAGATACTTTTCAAAGGTTTGTTTTGGCTATTTTTAGTAAGTATGTGGAGGATATTATGGAGGTTTTCATGGATGATTTCTCTGTATATGGAGATTCTTTTGAGAAATGTCTAGAACATTTAGATAAAGTACTTACTAGATGTTAGGAAACTAATTTGGTATTGAATTGGGAGAAATGTCATTTTATGGTTAATGAAGGTATAGTTTTAGGCCATAAGATAGATGAGAAGGGAATTCATGTAGATATAGCGAAAACCGAGATCATTGAGAAATTACCTCCTCCCATAAATGTTAAGGGAGTAAGATCATTTCTAGGCCATGCTGGATTTTACAGAAGGTCTATTAAGGATTTTTCAGTTATAGCTAAACCTTTAACTAATTTATTAGTTAAAGCTGTGAAGTTCGATTTCTCTGATGACTGTTTAATAGCCTTGAACACCTTAAAGTGAGCATTAGTTTCGGCACCCATAATTGTGAAAACAAATTGGTCTCTGCCATTTAAATTGATGTGTGATGCTAGTGATGTTGCTGTTGGTTGTGTATTAAGACAAAGGTATGAAAAGAATTTGCATGAAATTTATTATGCGAGTCGTATAATAAATTTCATGCAAGTGATATGCATAAATCAATTACACCACCACTAAAAAAGAGATTTTAGCAGATATACAGATCATGCTGCTTTGAGATGTTTATTTACTAAGAAAGATGCCAAACCTAGATTAATTAGGTGGATCCTTCTTTTGCAAGAGTTTGACTTAGAAATAAGGGATAAAAAGGGAAGTGAGAATGTTGTAGCTGATCACTTATCTCGTTTAGAAGATGATAAGGGACCTGTAGGTGAAACTGGTGATATTAATGAACTTTTTCCAGATGAAAATCTTATGTTTGTTAGACATACTGTTAGTCCATAGTATGCTGCTTTTGCAAATTATTTGGCTACGCATACTTTACCCTCTAATTTAGATTCTAATGGTAAGAAGAAATTTCTTAAGGATATTAGATCATTTTTATGGGATGACCCTTATTTGTTTAGGGTATGTGCCACGGTATTATTCGCAAATGTATAGATGATACTAACTTTTCTTAAGTTTTAAGTCATTGCCATGATAGCATATATGGAGGACATTTAGGAAAAGCAAAAACCACTGCTAAAGTTTTAGAGTGGGATTTATTGGACAACAATATTCAAGGATGCTAGAGATTTTGTTCAAAATTGTGATAATTGTCAAAGAACAGGAAACATAAGTCGAAGAGATGAGATGCCATTGAAAAATATCTTAGAAGTGGAGCTTTTTGATGTTTGGGGTATAGATTTCATGGGACCATTTCCTAACTCTAAAGGTAATAATTACATTCTGGTTGTAGTTGATTATGTTTCAAAATGGGTTGAGGCTAGCGCATATAGTACGAATAATGCTAGAGTAGTTGCTAAGTTTCTTAAGCAATTATTTAGTAGATTTGGAGTTCCTAGGACCATAATTAGTGATGGAGGTTCACATTTCATCAATAAGACTTTTGAAAGCTTGATGCACACGTATGGAGTACATCATAAGGTTGCTACCCCATATCACCCTCAGATTAGTGACCAAGTTGAAATTTCTAATCGAGAAATTAAGTGGATTCTCTAAAAGACTATCTCGAATTCTAGGAAGGATTGATCTACTAAGCTAAATGATGCATTATGGGCTTACAGAATAGCTTTTAAGACACCTATTGGTATGGCACCCTGCAAGTTGGTTTACGGAAAGGCTTGTCATTTACCAGTTGAATTAGAGCATAAGGCTTTATGGGATTTAAAGAATTTAAATATGGATTTACACAAAGCCGGTGAAAGAAGAAAGTTGGATTTAAATGCATTAGAAGAACTACATTTGTCATCATATGAAAATGAAAAGATCTATAAAGAGAAGACAAAACGATGGCATGATGCAAAATTACAAGAAAAGAAGTTTAAGATTGAAGATAAAGTTCTGTTATATAATTCCAAACTTCTCTTGTTCCCTGGAAAACTCAAATCTTGTTAGAAGGGACCTTATGAAGTTATTTAGGTATTTCACAATGGAGCATTGGAATTGAAAGCCGAAAATGGAGTAATATTTTGAGCCAATGGCTAAAGATGCAAACCTTATGTCGAAAATGAATTTGAACAACAAGACATTGATGTTCAATTACTATCTTCACCATAATCATTCCAGGTATGTAAATAGTGAATATTTATTAATTATATTTAATACGTTTGTTATTCTTAGTTTTTCTAGGTAGTAAGTCTAAAAATTGAAGAAATAGAAGGATTAAAGAAGGTCGCAATCGCGATTATAGATTGCGCTTGTGAAGTTATACAGCGAAACCTTCTGTTCTTGTTTTGAAGGAAATCTCAATCACGACATGCCTTCACGATCGTGACACTAGAAAAATATAACCATTGCAGATCGCTATTAACACGCAATATATGGCTGAAACTGCCATTAATGGCTAGTTTGAAGAGAAAACGGCTATATTGACTATTTTAACCAATCAGAGACCCATTAGAACTCTATATAAAGGACTAGGTTGAACCCATAACCACCATAACCTTCCTACAAGTCTTTCTCAAGTTCTAATTCTTTCACAAACATCTCTATTCTTCTACAATTCACAACCTTTTCAAACTTTACTTCAAACACAATCATGATTCATGTTAAGAAATCCACCAACCAAAGAAAAGAACTCCCAAATTATCAAGAAGAATATGGTTGCCCTTTTCCTATCCTACAAGTGAGGAAGGGAAAAGATTTCAAGTTCTAAAAAAATTAGAGATAACCGACATGATCTTTCTTGACTTGGTTTTCTTGGAGACATTGGGCCTCCATGAGCAGATGGGGATGAATATCTCTAATCTTGGATTAAGCAAATTTGTGGGGATGCGAATTCCACAAAATAGTGAGTGGATTTTGAAATGTCTTGTGACATTTGACTTTGAAAATAATAAGAAGAGGGCTATCCAATTTCGCAACCGAGGAAACCAATATACCATCACAAGAGATATGATAAATACTTGGTTTTCTTTTGAAGTTGAAAATTCATCAAGTATGACGGATTCGTTTCAAGCAAATCGAGTTTGGGCGGTGTTCGCCACTTTCTTACTGATAAGTTTAATAGTTTGTTCACAAGATTCAGCTATATATCAACAGTGCCAAAAACTTGTTCACGTAAAGTATAGGTGTTGTCAGTACCCCTTATCACATATAAAATTGATGATAACTGCAAGTATATAGTTGCGATGTAATTTTAAAAGATATTGATCCCACAGGGAAGGACTAGCTCTGAAGATAAACAAGGAAAGATAAAATAAAAGAAACTAAAAATAGTTTTTAGATTTTTAGTTTGGATAGGAAGATTAGAATGAAAAGTTAAGTAAATATAGATGTGATAGATGAGAGACTCTAAATAAATAGATTTTCACTACAAACAAGTATAGCAGAGAAAACATGCAAGTTTAACAAAGAAGTTACGACGCACTAGACTAATCTAACAAACCTGGTTCAACACACTCAGATGTGCAATGATTCACCGTAAAGCAACACATGAAAAAACTTTTCTAATCCTAGCGCAAATGAGATAAGACTATTGTATAAACCTAGACAACGTCAATACTATGCTTAGTACGGGTCACTCTCACATAGCCACATTTAGCAAGTTACCATTCCAAAAATGTTGGCTCACTAAACAGCATTATATCACAGATCCAGTGATTATACATGATATTGTTAACCCTGAAACTACTCTTAAAATTAACTCCAACGCATATAACTTGATTAACATAAAAGACTTAGCACGAAATACGCATTATGACACATAGACATATCATAAACTTC
>CATIWQ010397931.1:0-35228 GCA_949673415.1 Euphorbia schlechtendalii
TGTATATTTCTTACCTATCCAAGTAGTGTAAAAGGATATAGGTTGTGGTCTCCAAGTGAGAACAAAGTTATTATAAGCAAAGATGTGTTTTTTTGAGAAAATGTTTTTCCAAAAACCTTAAACAATCAAGATTTAATTCAACATGATAGAACTCCTTTTGAGGTGGAGTTCTCTAATCTTAATAAGAGGATTGAGAATTCTAAAATTGATAATGGCCAAGTTAATACTGATCATGTGTCTAATGAACGTAATTCTGATCACTTAGATAATAACTTGTCTATTGAAAATGAAGTCAATCAAGAGTTAGATAGTAATCCTCAAACTTTTAATCAAAGGCTTAGAAGGGAATCAAGATTTCATATTGTATATGATTGCATCTATTATGATCTTGTTGAATTCTCTCTTTTGAATGCTGAATGTGCTGAACAAAGTGATCCAAAATCTTATACTGAAGCTAAATACAGTAAAGATTGAGATAAGTGGTCTTTAGCTATGAAAGAGGAGCTAGAATCACTTAATAAAAATAAAACTTGGGTTTTAGTCCCTAAACTTGAAAGGAAAAGAATTATTGGTAATAAGTGGATTTTTATGAGGAAACCTCCTATACCAGGAGTTGAACCTAAAAGGTTCAAAGCTAGGCTTGTAGCCAAAGGCTTCTCCCAAGTTGAAGGCATAGATTACCAAGAAAATTTTTCTCCTGTTGTTAAACATGTTTCCATTAGATTTATTTTGTCTTTGGTTGCTTCATTTAATCTTGAATTAGAACAAATGGATGTTAAAACTGCCTTCTTGCATGGTGAACTTCAAGATGAACTATACATGTCTCAACCTAAAGGAACTGTATCTAAAGGTCATGAAAATTTAGTCTGACTTCTTAAAAAATCTTTGTATGGTCTGAAGCAGTCCCTTAGACAGTGGTACATGAAGCTTGATGAGTTTATTCTTAAGTTCAATTTCACTAGAAGTTAGTTTGATTTTTGTGTTTACTTTAACAAATTAGGAAATGATCAATATATTTACCTCCTTCTCTATGTTGATGATATTCTTATAGCATGTAAAAGTAAAAATGAAATTGATAAACTTAAATAGAAACTTAACTCTGTGTTTGAAATGAAAGATTTAGGACCTGCTAGGAGAATTTTAGGGATAGATATATTTAGGGATAGAGTCAAAGGTTATTTAGTCTTAACTCAAAGCAATTACATTGAAAGAGTCTTAAATAACTTTGATCTAAACTGTGCTAGACTTGTTAAAACACCTATTGGAGCTCAATTCAAATTATCTATGTCAAAAGATAATCTGAGTTCTGATGAAGCTGCATTTATGGAGACTGTTCCATATCAGAATGTAGTTAGCTCTTTTATATATGTAATGGTGTGTGCTAGGCCTGATATAGCCTATGGAGTGATTTTAGTTAGTAGGTATATGTCAAATCCAAATAAAACTCATTGGAATGCTGTAAAGTGGCTAGGTAGATATTTACATGGTAATTTAGGTTTATGTTTGCTTTATAAAGTTTCTGAAAACAATGACATCAGCATTAATGGATATTGTGATTCTAATTATGCTACTGACATTAATAAAAGGAGGTTTATTACTGGGTATTGTTTTACTGTTGGTTATAACCTAGTTAGTTGGAAATCTTGTTTGCAACATGTGGTAGCTTTGTTTACCACTGAGGCAGAGTATATTTCTTTAATAGAAGCTGTTAAGGAAGCTTTGTGGCTTAAAGGAATCTTATCTGAACATTGTATAAATCAGAACACTGTTAATATTCATTGTGATTCACAATCTGCTATACACTTGTGTAAGAATGCTGTTTACCATGAAAGAACAAAGCACATAGATGTAAAATTTCACTTAATAAGGGATATTATTGCATCTGGTGATATTTCTGTAATCAAAATTCACACAATTGTTAGTCCTGCTGATTTATTAACTAAAGTGATTGCTGTTGACAAATTTCAGGTGGCTCTCAACAAGTTAGGATTGGTGCAATTTGACTCTAAGTCAAATAGTGCCTCCCACTTGAGATGATTTCTTTCTGCCAAAATTTCAAGGGACCTTGAAGTGGTTTTATTAAGTAAAAATGGTACCAAGGGCCAAAGGTGGAGAGTGTTGGGATATTGTCCCTTGTATTGAGCTAAGCCCAATGAACCAAAGCCCATTCAAGACCCAGATTCAACCTAGAAGGCCTATTGCTTAAGTGCTGCTTTTTGTTTCTTTTCCTCAGTATATAATCCTTCTTCTGTTCGCTATTTTTCTACAAGTTTTTTATTCAATAATTTTGTATGATTGTATGCGATGTAATCTGGTTTGAGTAACAACACATCTATTAATTACAACTACCTCTCTTCCAACCACTAACCTTGGAATCATAAAGATTTTGCCGAACCCTGACTAAGTTTACCTTGCCAATCCTTTTGCTATGTACACTAATGCTCTACCAATCCTTTTGCTATGTACACTAATGCTGTACCAATGTTTTTTTTCTAGTTACTTTATTTCTTCAAAACAACTATGATGCTGTCTGTTGTCGCCCTTAAATCAAATCTCGCATTGATTCAAAGGTGATAAACACAAAATAATGATTATTTATTTTGTAATTAAACAGCACCCACTCTACTTTAATGTTCAAACCGGTTACGTTTTCGATTATAACTGCACTATGCTCTATACAACATAATCAACCTAACTAACAAAAAGTCATATTGTGTAAAGAAGTTAAGATAGTCATTTCTCATATGTTTCTTCATGTGTTCAAAGTAGCAAAGCTCAAGCAAATAACAGAAAACCTCTTTTCACAGTAACATCACAATGAACAAATACCAACTTTTTTAACTTGCAAACTACAACCTCGATATTCGATTTCTTATTTATTTATCCCAAATGTATTGTACACTACATTGTGATTAGATTTATACATTTTTTAAATTGCACAAGTCTCTTACTATAAAAAGAACCATTTGGCCTAAAACATCAATCATGCTTGGTTTAAATTTAACAGGATAATGCTGATCTTATATTACTCTAACTTGTTGTCATTCAAGGTTTTACCATTTGCACACGTTACAATTCATTAATAATAAACCGCGTGCATTATGATATTTAATTAGCTAGAGGCTCCTCGTTGCTTATTATCCGGATATATATAAATGCTCAAGTTGGAACTTACATATTACGCTTTTAGATTAATTAGTTGTATGACATGATATTAAAGCCTCTTAGACATTATACGTTGATGATTCGACTTTTATTGGTGCGGGGCAGTGTCGGAAATTATGTAAAACTATGGATGTCTTTACTTATGAATTTAAACTTTTAAGTCAACTAGTTCAGACGTTAACGACCTCATCAAATATAACTTATAAGTCATATATAGGCACTTCTTAACTTACAGACACTTCTAAACTATTTATGATGGCTTATATGTAAACTTTTAAGTAATTTATAAGTTAGTTTAGCTTATTTTTAGCGGTTCATAACCAGTGGCGGAACCAGGACCCTAAAATAGGGAGGGCGAATTTTCATTGAAAAAACGGAATAAAAATGTTGTAAGATGAAAATAACCTAGCATTGACATACTTTAGACAACTCTTTTAGGCTCTTTGGTTTATATTTTATGCTAAAATAATACTTGAAATCATGAAAAATAATTCTGTCCTTTGAGTGAATAGTATAATATTAAAATTGGAGCACTATTCATTTGCTCTAATTTGACGAGACACACTTAAGTGTCAATTTTTTTTCTTATAATAAAACAAATAAAATTACTGGCAAAATAATATGATAAAATATTAAATTCAATCCTCGACCGAAACTAATAAAAAACACAAGAATATTTTATCTCTGGAACTTATCAATTCAATGTTCACTTTTATTTTTTCCTTAATAAAAAACCATCTGCACTTTACACCAAAATTTTGTTATTATATTTGGATATATCCTCTAGATCAACAAAATTATGATTTGAAGAATTTGAATGCTATTTCAAAATTGATGTCACACCTATTATGAAACATAAAAAAATTGGATGCTTGTTATAGCAAAAAAACAATAGAAAGAATAGAAAATTATGTTTAGCTTAGTAATTGAAGATCCAAAATCATCATATACACGTTTTCCTATGAAATTTGATTAGCTCAAAAGCAAAAATGTAAAGCACAGTCCCAAGAAAATAGTTGTTTATCATCTTCTTCAAGCCAAATCAAAATAACATTAACAAACACTATCAGATTAATAATTTACACTTCTTCATTCATTCGTTAGCTGCCACCGCCCTCCCTCCTTTTACCACCACCATTTTACCACCACAATTTTCTTGTCCATTTCGCTTTTGTAATCACCATGAGTAAAGGGGGATGATTTTTTCAAGGAGACAGGGGAGGCGGCCGCCGTCTTCCGCCATCCCCTGGCTCCTCCATTGCTCATAACCACTTAAAGTTTGACCAAGTAAAAGATGATTTACTCATATTTAATTTTATACAAAAGAAATTCTCTCTTCTCTTGCTTTCGAAAAGGTCAAATGCATATCTCTCCAACTTGGCTAAAATGTATCATCCCAACTTTGAAGTTGCATTTTCCGTCTTTAAGTTTGTAAAACTGATCAAGTTTGTTCACTAATGTCAAATACATGTAATATAGGTGTTTTGACTTTTCAAATTTATCATTTTTTATCTCTCTTCAACCAAAAACTAGTAAACTTTTGCTAGTTTAACAATTTTAAAATTTGAAAGTAGCACATGATTGATAATGCCTAGTTAGAATAAATATATGCAGTTTGCCTTTCTAAAACTTATAAGTTAGATGCTTATAAGTCAATTTTCAGTTTTACCGATCACTTCAACTAGTTATAAGTTATTAAAAATGCCATTTTTTAAGTTGTGTTCACAAAATGTGACTGAGGTCTTGACCTATTAATTAAAATAGAAGCTTTGAACTCTAAAGTATTAGATTTGAGTCACATCTGAGGCGGGCTGGGATTTTTTTCTTTTCATTTTATGTATACCTAAATGGGGCAAAAAAAAATTAAAAATAATAGTTGTTTTAAAAATATTTATAAGTTAAAAATATCATGTTAACATTAAATTATAAATCACCCTCTTGTATATTCTTTTCTTTTATACATCGAATAATAAAATACCGCATTTTTAAAAAATTGTGTTCCTTCGTCTATTGTAATATCAAGTCTCAACTGAATGAGTTATAAATTGAAAACAGTTGCAAATATGTAAGCATGCACATCCACAAAATAAAATCATAATAAAAATGTTGACAAGATAGATGATATTTAGTGTAACAAATAATTGATGTAGGAATGAACGTATCATATGAATGAGAATAAATATTTTGAAGGTCTAAAAATATAAAAAGAAGTCACATGAACAAGTAGGTTTAGCATTTACATGCAGAAATGGAAAACTGACAAAGCCATCGTCTCCCTAACTGTTCACTATAAATAGTAACTTCTATCCTCTCTATTACTTCTTTTTATTTACTCGTACAATTGGCTTCTTATTCAATTATTGCTTCTCTTCTTCAATACCTTAAATTTTATATATAGGCCCCTACTATCTTACTCTCCATTGAAATGTCTTGTTTCATATTGTTTAAAAGAATGTTTCTACTTTCTTTGGACAAAAAGAGATCGGAAATAATTGCATACGCAATCAATTGATTTGAAGATAAATCGCGAGAGACGAGTTCAAAAGATGCTCAATGACCTAGGTTTAAACCATAAATCTTTTTTTACTAATAATATAGTCCATTATTATAATAATGAGATACCATTACAACTTTAATTAAATATGGAGAAACATGAAGTCGAATTCCTTTATCAATCGAAGAATCAACTGCTCTACCTAGCATCCAAAGAACATGATTCGCGAACTGATTAATAGACACAAGTCTAAAAATACTAAAAAATAATGTTCCATAAACCAAACACCGGACAAAACACACATACCCTTGGGCAAGACTTAATCCGAAAACAAAAATAGACGCTACAACATATATTTTCTTGACCTCCAAGTAACTATTTAGAAGATCAATCATGAGAGCTTTTGCTTACACTATAACATCAACCATTGTTGTAGATCTGAAACGATTTTTTACGGAGATATATCTAGTTGTCTATTGTGAAATATCAACATGTATCCTGTCTAAAAACGGATGAAATCTAACCCGGTTTTAAAACTATCAAGATTGACCTATGTAACAACAGATCCAACCATGTTTGAAGTAGACAATCATGTAGTAGGTGATAAAAAAAAGTAGCGGATACAGATTCTCACTAGACCTATTCGTGGGCAGGGCTACCTGCCCGGCCCGAGCCCAAGCCCAAGCCTGCTTCAATGGGTTGGACTTGGATACTTGTTTTTAAAAAAGCCCGGCCCGAGCCCAAACCTGTCAAAGCCCGAAGATTTATCATTCGAGCTTGGTTTTTATATAAATACCTAAGTCCGGCCCGAAAAATAATTTTATGTATTTATTATATATTTATACATTAAATTTATAAATATCTTAAGATTTTATATTTCATTCAATTTAATTTGTATACTTGATTACAATATATGTTACTAAATATTAAATATTTTAAGTAAACAATGCAATTATATTAAAAAATTTAAACATATTTTAACTTATAATATATTTTTTCGATTTAATTTAATAATAAAAAAATTCTATGAGCTTAAGAATGATCTTGTAAGCCCGACCCGAGCCCGAAGTTTTAAAGCATGGGCTTGGGCCAAGCTTGGTTTAACGTTTTTAGTAAAAAATCTACCAAGTTCGACCCGAACCCGACCCGCTCTGCTCGACGAACAGGTCTAATTCTCACTCACCAAAATTACAAAAATAAGAAAAAAGAAAGACAAGAGAGTAAAAGATGAGATAGAAAATTATTTGACTTTGTCTCCCTCCTTAACGAAGAAACTTATAAAAACAGAAAATGAAAATCATGAAGTCTAGAGAGAAAGAGTTTGTAAGTACCATAAATATTGGATAAACAAAATTGACAAAATCATATAATCATTTTTCAAAAACTATAGTATTTCACTCAAAATAAAACCAAATCCTAACAGAGTTCGTTTAGTTTAGTTTGTTTGTTTTTTTATTTTTGTTTTTCTTTGTTATGTTGATTTTCTTTTCTTTTAGTAAAAAGTACAGGTAATTTACGTGTTCAGCTTTATTAAAATAATGAATATTTTAACAGTATAATAATTCAAATAATGGTTGATTCAAAATTTAATGGGTACATGGTTAACATTTTCTTGTACAGTTATGGAAAAAATTTACTGTGGTGTGATATGATAGGCTTGCCTTGTTTAATGCAGCTGCCCAGATGGAGATGAATGATTGATTAACTGATGGACAAGAAATTGAGCTCTACATTCTTCAATTAATACATATGATAAGAATAATTATAATTATTCTATCTAGATTATTTTGATTTTTTTTTATCTCAAATTAGCCCTTTACGACTTAGTAATTTTTAGATGATATTTGTGGCGTTTAACGTTTGAAATGAATATTTTTTCACAGATTGTAGAATTAACCAGCTTAGCTAATTTCGTGACTTAAATATGCTAAATTTAAATGCTCTTAATTTCGTGAAAGATGTTAATTCCCCATTGGCCAGCCAACGTATGATTTAATCATCTTTTCAGTCTAATCATGTGGAAATTAATAGGATTTGAACAGTTAACCAGTCAAATTTCTAACATTGATTTGCTTTCACAAATATTGAATTCAATATTTCTTTTTCTTGGCCTGGCCCCAAATTTTAACCAATTCCTTCTGTGACTGTTTGATCCCTTTTTATCATTCTAATTATTAAGCTTCGGTGGATCTTAAGGAACAGAACAAATACTGTAATCATTTCAAAATGCATCACTAAATAATTGCTACTTTGATTGCTTAATTGAAAGATTTGAACGTGCATGCTCAAAATTTTCCCTTTAATATAAGTCCGCCATAACATCCTAGAGAAGTGGAGTAAACTTAAGCTAGTAAATAAGATTTATTAGTAACTTTTGTATTGCATGAAAGCGGGTACAACATAAGTTGAATCTATCTTGTGTTAAAATTTATTCATCAAATAGATTTGTTATGATTCAAACTTTTAATCTATAGGTCCAAAAGATTTCGATACCATTACATAGATTCAATTGCCGCAAAAGTTATTCAACTCTTATGTTATTCCTAATTTCAAGCCCGATTACAATACTTAAACATCCATTAAGTATTGTGTTACGGTTAATGAAAAGTTATTTTAGTTGTAAAGTTACTAACAACAATAAAATCACAACAAGGGCAAAAACAAAAAAATTACATCTAATCAAAATATACATACCTCCAATTAAGAAACACTCAAATAATTCCACGTTCGGTGGTGTTTTATCTTATAAAATATTTTGTTCAGTCAATCACGTATCTAGTTTATAAAGTGAAAATTAATACAATAATATCATGGACTAGATAGAAAATAAAGTAAGAGAAAACGAACCCACAAAATGATTTTGAAAAATAATGAAAATGACAAAATTGAATAAGTAGGCGTGTAAAATATTTTTTTTTATGAAAGGTGTGTATAATATAAAACTATAGTATATATGCATGTAATATAACAGTAAATAAGTAATGGAATGTACAGTTGGTGGCATATAAAGGAACAGGACCCACTTTGTACTTGCATGATCTTATTCATGCCTATGTAGATTTTTCTTCTTTTCTTTCTATATATCTTGATTGATGCTTTGAAAAGAAAATAAAAATACATTTGAATTAAATGTTCCAACTTCAAGTTATCTCGAGTATAATGATTTTAAAATGATTAATTTAGTTAACTTTTTTTTTCGAGGAAAGGGATTTGCATTAATATAATAAAGCGATAGAACCTGGGGTTTCGGACATCCACTCTCCCTCTGAAGAGTTCAAGTGAACATTTCTAATCAAAGTATGAGCCAACAAATTGATACTTCTAGGTACACAACTATAAAGGCACGAAGTAAAAGTTTGTGCTATCGCTTTACAGTCCTCAATAATAGAACAAAAAATAAGAAAGATCCAACTCCGAAGAAGTAAAGGCCTCATATAAATTTTCACAGTCAAATTCGACGATAACATGAGAGAAGCCGGTTTTCTTTAGCCAAAATAAAGCCTCCCGTACCGAAAGAGCTTCTACCTCCGAAATGGATACATTCGATGTCAACTGGCCTGATTTTGCTCCAATGAAAGTCCCACCAGCATTTCGTACAACAAAGCTGAAGCTGATAGTATTCGTTTCCGTGAATAGGGCTGCATCCATGTTACATTTGACAAACGCCACAAAGGGAGGCTGCCACTTGCTGGGGTGAACAATACTGTTTGAGTTGGGGTCGCTTCCTCCCTGCTGTTGAGTACCGACACCAGTACGTTGATGGCTTTCCACAACAGAACACCACTGCTGCTAGAGAATTGAGGCATGTCGATGGATGGCAGCAGGCTGGGGCGGGATATTCCTCCAAATGACCCAGAATATGAAAATGACCTGCTGTATAAAATCCAAGTTGCTATTACTCAACAAATCACGAACAAAGTGCATGATATCAACCTCTGGGGACATACATGTTAAGGGATCAAACAAACGCGAAGCCATTCTCGCAAGACTACAATGTAAAAACAAATGTGATTCGATTCGGTTGCAAGGAGACATAATGGGCAGATGTGCTCAACTGAATTGCAACGATGGGAAATTCTCAATCGAATGGGTAGATTCATACTAACCAATCTCCAAAGGAAAATCTTAATCTTAGGGGGCAAATTTAATTTTCAAAGCTTATTCCAAGGGAAATCAACAACATGCTCATGAAAAACTCGAGATGAAAAGGAGGATCGATAAGCACTCTTAACCGAGTACCAACCCGAAGCTTCATGGGGCCAAAAAGGAGCATCGACTCGAGGTGAGGTGGGAAGAGGAGTATTGATAATAATCTCCGCCTCCCTTGCATCAAAAACATTATTGATTCTATCTAAGTTCCAAGAACCATTGTTAATCAACCAAGCAACTTTCTCATTTGAAAGATCATAGTTTCCACGACTCTCCAAAAGGATTCGGTCTACATGATTAAACCATGCATGACCCAAGATTGGAATTTTGGTGCCATCACCAACCCACCACCTAACATGGGAAAGCACAAGCTCTAAGCTCGAATGAATACTTCGCCAAATGTAACTCGGATAGGTTGAAAGGCCGGTCGTAAGGACCGAACCATTTCTAAAGTATCTCGCTTGAAAAATCCAACACACCAAAGAGTTTGGGTAAAGAATGAATCTCCAAATTTGTTTTCCCAATAAGGCCGTATTAAAATCCCCCAAATGTCTAAAACCCATTCCCCCCTGAGATTTAGGCTGACATAATAACTCCCACTTCTTCCATCTTATTCCTCTCCTATCTCCATTATTTGAAGCCCACCAAAAGGAATTTAAGAGTTTATGAATAACTTCAATCAAATTTTGGGAAATACGAAAGAGCGACATAGTGTAAGTCGGAATGGATAATAAAACTGATTTGATCATAACTTCCCTCCCTCCCCAACTCAGACCTTTGGACCTCCAAGAACTAACTTTCTTCCAAATCCGATCCTTTATAAAACCAAATGAACTGATTTTACTCCTACCCACATTCATAGGCATGCCCAGGTACTTCGAGGTACGAGCAGTTGGAGGAACCGAGAAGAAAGCACAGATTTCCTCTAGATCCGTGGCGTTAACATTATTACTAAAGACCACAAAAGATTTGTGGAAGTTCACCTTTTGACCTGAAGCACTCTTGTACCGACTCAGACAGTTCTTAATATGAGTGCATTCTTCTAAGGATGATCGAAAAAAAGATAGCTGTCATCAGCAAAAAATAAATGTGATATAGAGGGTGCGGAGTTGGCCACCTTACATAAGTGAATAAGATCTTTATTCTCCAAGTCAGATAAAGCCGCAGAAAGGCCCTCGGCACACAAAAAATAAATGTGATATAGAGGGTGCGGAGTTGGCCACCTTACATCAGTGAATAAGATCTTTATTCTCCAAGTCAGATAAAGCCGCAAAAAGGCCCTCGGCACACAAAATAAAAAGGTAGGGGAGAGTGGATCCCCCTGTCTCAAGCCCCGCTGAGGGATAATACTACCAAACTGGCAACCACTAGAGACAATTGAGTAACGTGTAGAAGAAATACACGTAATCATCCAATTTACCCACACATCGGAGAAGCCCATGTGAGTTAAAACAGCACACACATACATCCATTTAATTCTATCATAGGCTTTAGCCATATCAAGTTTCAAGGCAACCTCTGAATGTAATGGCCAATTTCATAAGCAATCATAACATTATCCGTGATTAATCCACCCGGCAAAAAGGCACTTTGGGACTCTGACACAACATCATTCAAAACACATTTCAACCTATTTGCAAGAATCTTAGACAAAATTCGATACAAGACATTGCAAAGGGCTATAGGTCGAAACTCACTTATGCGGGTAGGTTTTGATGACTTTGGGATTAACACAATGTCCGTTAGGTGTAAAAAATCAGGCATGCAACAATTCCGTAACACATCACAAAGGCATAGAAAAATATCATCACCAATAGAGTTCCAAAAGAACTGATAAAAACCAGGATTAAAGCCATCTGGTCCCGGGGATTTGTCGGGGTGCATAGCGAAAATGGCAGCTCTAACTTCCTCCTTGGTGAGGTCACGGCAAAGCTCATCATTTTGGCCTTGGGAGATTCGGCCTTTAATCAAGTCGACTACCGAGAGATCAAACCATCCGTACTCGTGAAAAGCCTCTGATAGAACTCGCTAATGTGCTCCTCCAAACCTGAAACCCACTCTATTCGAGACCCGTCATCATCAATCAAGAAGTCAATACAATTCTTCTTTCTTCTAATTGAGGCGTACGAATGAAAAGAGCGGGTGTTTCTATCTCCATTTTGAACCCAATTTAGTTAACTTTAATTTAGTATGTTGTTGCAAATTGTTTGTTTTAATAAATAATTCTTTTTTAGCAGAATAGTAAAAAAAATTATTATTTAAAATCGTAGTTAAGTGTTTGTAATTGTTATTTGATTCCGAATATCAAATATAGTTTATGAAGGTATCAATCACCCAAGTTCCGTCAGGTTGTTGTTTCTTGTTCTTAATTATTGTTGATTGTAGAAAAAAAAATCATTCTACATTATGCTTTAGTAATTTATTTCATGATTATTGTAACCGAGACTTATATTTGTTACGAGTTCACTTGATTTTTTTTTTTCATGTTGATTTTACTTTAATTTTGTTAATATTTGAGTTCTTTTTTTGCTTGTGTTGTCGGGGTGCCAATATCAATAAAAAATACAGTAACTCAATTTCAATTAAAAAATTTGTAATTAATATTTTGTTTGAAATAGTCAAAATATTCGTGACAAAATATTTAGAACTACTTGGTGTGCCTTTACAAATATCCAAAACATTTTTTCAATCTTTTTCGATATCAAATAATGGTTCTAAGTAGTTACCCCTATTTTATTTCAACCGCGATTTATCGATAACAACAAATAACAATATTTTACCTTCTTGACATAAAACAATATATAAAATATTTAAGTATAATAAGCTATTTCAGAGATAAAAAAGTTACCAACAATTAAAGGAACTATTGAAGACCGTCAACATGTAAAAAATCTACCGCACAGAATACATTCTTATAACTTTGTATAATTAATACATCCATTTAATAACGATGGACGACCAGATTTCAAATCCCTAACTTAAATTCATTTTCAACGAAAAAAATTTTACTAATAAAAAAGAATTTATACAATGATCTTGGATCAATAATATAAATTTTGATCCTAACATTAGAATCTTAACATATATATTAATGATAAAAATAATTAAAACTCAACATAGCAATCTACTGTTACGGGATAATTGCATATGCACTAATAGAAACCTTCGAGGCTTCAACTGCGTTCGGTGGGACCCACGTACACCAAGTTATTATTTGCCACCTGTTCAAGCTATATAAGTTTTCTTTAAAAAAAAAAAAAAGAAAATTGAAATAGCATATATAAAAAGGGGAAGAGCATATGCAGATGTGGCAAAGAATTCATAATTGTAGCTGTTTGTGTTTGAAATTGAATAATTGGGCATTTTGGGTTTCTATAAAATCTGTTGTATAATTCTTCACTTTTTCCTCCAAAATCAAATCTCTCTCTCCTCTCTCTAATCATAATTATCAGATCTAGAAATGATGAACAACAACAGTATGATCATCAACTCCAAGAGAATGTGCAGTTCAAATGAAGATCAAGAAAGTGAGCTAAGAAGAGGGCCATGGACTCTTGAAGAAGACACTTTGCTTACTCATTACATTGCTCGCCATGGCGAAGGCCGTTGGAATATGTTAGCCAAGTATGCTGGTAATCCTCTATTTTGCAACGGAACTGTCTTTTTCCGTGCAATTACTAAAAAATTTGCTAATTTTTTTTTAAATTTTTTTTAAATGTCCTAGGATTGAAAAGAACCGGAAAAAGCTGCAGACTAAGATGGCTTAACTATCTTAAACCCGACATTAAGCGCGGCAATCTTACTCCTCAAGAACAACTCTTGATTCTTGATTTGCACTCCAAATGGGGCAACAGGTTCGTTTAACTCAAAAAAAAATTTAAGTTAACGTATAACATTTTTTTTATGTCATTTCTAATAGTATTTTTTTATTAACATTTTTAGATGGTCGAAAATCGCGCAACATCTACCAGGAAGAACCGATAATGAAATAAAGAACTACTGGAGAACAAGGGTACAAAGGCAAGCTCGACAACTAAACATCGAATCGAACAGCAAGAAATTCATGGATGCCGTACGGTGTTTTTGGATGCCTAGATTGATCCAAAAAGTTGAGCAATCCGGCCATGAGTTTTCGGCTTCATCGTCGTCGTCGTCATCAACAGCATCGCTACCGAATTTCCTTCCTTCGTTTTCATCAGATAATTCGTCGGTTCTTCCCAATCAAATGGAAACATTAATTCCCACCCCGAACTACTCAAATTTCGACTATGAATTACATTCAAGTTCAGAATCGCTACAGCCCATTATGACCCAATCTGAAATTGTTCAAAACATTGATCCAGCTAATCAATGTGTTACTGATGATGCATTGTACAATAGCCTGCCTTTATATGATCAAAGCAACTACTATGCAGAGAGCAGCCATGGATATGATATGGACATTGATCAGGCTGGATCTTCAATGCCTCAATTTGCTTCTTTTGATGAGTCAGCATCCGAATTCCCGATGGCACAAGCCAATTGGTCCTATGATAATGACATGGCAGATGCTTTGTGGAACATGGATGACATATGGCAATTTTAATAATTTGGAGCCTAGGATGGGTCTTTAATATATAGTTTATTAGTGTTATTGTAATATGTGGTCAGGGTCCCTCCACGTGTCTCGTCTTGACTCAGATATTGTACTAGATTATACTGTGATTTGTCCTAAGAGAGATAATTAATACTTTATTATATATAATATATTTTTAGTCTAAAATGCTTAAATTTGTAGGTGAATTAAGAGAGTATTAGATATGTGTACTTGTTAAAAATCATGTGCGGTTTACATGTATTAAGTATCTTATGTTGATAATTGTTGAGGGAAGTTACTTTTATTAAGACAGATTTCTTCTGAAAAAAATCTTACCTTAAAAAATTCTCTGTTTTCTAATTATACATTTCATATTTTATGTTACATTTGCAAAGGAAGAGAAATATACGTAGACATAATATGATGCAGCTAGTTTGCTCGTGGAATCATTTAATCAACGTCTTTTGCAATTTATTACTTTTTATCATTTTAGTATAAATTATGCATAATAATTTTAGTCGATAACATGTTACCAAGTATTGTAACATATGGCATAATACACCGATTACACGAGTACAATTTTTTAACATGATTGCAAAAACAAGCACATGTATAGTATAACACGATAAAATACCTTGTATTTTTCCTAAAATTGAGAAGAATAGAAAGGTGGTAGTCTATTCAAGAAAATTAAGGATAGAAGTGACTAGACATGAATGAAGATGAAAGGTGGAGTCATGTCCAAAGAGGTGCATTTGCATATATGGGACAATTAGCTCTAAAATGGTAGGACTCTTTGAGGGAGAATGGGTCAAGTCAAATGTGGGAGATGTTGTGGTTGCAACTCAAACATTGCCCAATGGGACAATCACTACCTCTTCCACATATCTTTTCAATTTCACATACTTCTTCACTATCATGCATCCTTTGTTATCTTTTGGAGATAGTGACCACAATAAAACAAATTAAACTTCAAATGTAATTTTTAGTGTTAACTTCCTCTCTCCGTTAACATATAGCATATCAATCTTAGTCTCTACTAGTCATGAAATATGAATTCACACGTTTGAGGAAAACTCATAGAATTATTTTCTTATATCAATTTTAATCCTCACTTTTATATGTGAATGTTACCTCTCCTTTGGTTCTTGATTAAATATGACATTGACATGGTTTACTATGTGTTGAAATTTAATTAACAAACATAATTTAGAGTTTGAAATTCATATCTTTTAAAGTTTGAAGATCATGATACCATGTTATGAAATCAATTACCAAAATAATTATTAGCTAATCATTTCAGAAAGAAATTGTAAAATAATTTGTACATAACACAATAAAAAGTTGAAATTAAGTAATCAAACAATATAATATAAGGTGGGATAATACAGAACAAATGCATATTCCAATTATGTAGCATGAGGACATAGTTCTAAATATAACCCAAAGGAATCCAAACATTGATTTTGATCTAATGTACATTTTTGGAAAGAGGATAGATATGAATTGTCACACCATTCTCACAAAATATTACTCTTTCATTTCATTTTACACATTCCCCCCATCAATTATTGACTCGATTCTTCACGTGTGATTTATTTTTCCCCTTTACTTTTATTTCATTTATTTTAAATCCTTCTCATCATTGGATTTCTTATTCATAGTTAAAATAAAATTATACAGTATTGTACGAATATTATACTATTGAATTTAAAACTATAAACTATTCTTTTATAAAGTTAAGAGAACTCTATAAAAAAACATGTTACATTACAGTGTTATAATTATCTTAGCACTCATGGTTCCTTGGACACTTAGAGCACAATGGTTTTCTTGCCTTTAGAAGACTGAATCCATGTGCCTTGTGTATTCACATCTTTAACGAGAAGGAAATCGAGTTGCCGGTGCTTTAGCAAACATGAGTAGGGTCTCATTTGTAGTTGTTTGATCTGATGGATTGCTTACATGCTGTTTAAATTATTTTTTTCATGATCATAGTACCGAAACATGTTTTGGTTCACTTAACTTTTATTCTTCATTGTACTATTTATGTGTCCTTTCAATAATATTTGAGTTGTGGATTTTTTTTTTGTTAGTTAACGGATATGCCAACCTAGTTGAGATGTCCTCTCTAAGATAATACCCAACCTCGTCAATCATTTAAAAAAAATATATTAGCACACGAATGATATAATAATATTATTAATAAGACAAACAACTGTAGTGTAAGTATTTTTTTTAAATGAACTAAATATTAAGAGTATTTTCAAAACAACTATAGAATTTGTTGCGAAGTCGTAGATTGGTTGAATCAGCTCATTCAAATGTGACACGAGTCCACTCTACCATGTGTTAATATACCGTCAATAAAATCATTAAGCTTTTAGGATTTGAAACATTGATTCTCATTAGATCATCTTAAGGTGACAGGTAAAATGGATTAGTAGCTTTAACATGATTCCTTACATGATTTATGATTAATTTTCAAAGTAATGTCATCCAATTACATCTATTCTCACTGAGTATAACTAGTTGGCATCCATTTACAAATAAACAAAGTAAGTATCAATATAAAACAAGCCTAAGCGTGTGTAAACATGTGAAAATATGCATCAAACAAACCTATATCTACTATTTACATGGACCAATTTTCAGGAAAATAATAATTCTTGGAATTATTAAAAGAATTAGACACTTTGGTGTATGTATGGGTGATCTATTTTTGAATATTGAATGGAGACCAAATACAACAAGTTTAAGATGCCTTTTGACATTGAACAAATTATTAGGTAGCATGTGTCTATGCTATTGTTTTTATGGTATCTTAAACTACAAGTATACTTCAAATCTAATTAAAACCTACTTAGCTATTTCATGTTTGCCTATGTACATAAATATGCCCTATGTCTTATCTTTTTATTACTTGGATTACTAAGAAAAATTAGGAAATAATAAAAAATCACGAAAAAAAGACATTTTCATATTAATGTGTTGTGTATATATACAAAGCCAGGATTAAGCATCTAACAAATAATAAAAGGTAAAGATGATGGAATCTTAATTGAAGCTGTAAAGTAATATTTTACTTTAAAGAGCAAATCATTAATCGATTAAATAAATGGTATTTTACTTTTTTTTTTTTTTTACCAAATATACTATTATTATTTTTGTGTGTTTTAAGAATATAATATATATTTTCATATGTATTTTTTCGTGTAAGATTTTTTTTGTATGAAACTTTCATATATATTAATTTCCTTATATTATGACCTTCCTAAAGCATTCTCATATAGCCATATGTTTTCCAATCAAAAATTCACGCGGCATACATAACCTAATTTATTAATCATATAGTTGATTCATTTGGTGAGGTTAGCCATAAAATTTACCTTTCACAAATTTATGTAGTATTCAATTTATAGTCACATTTGAGAAATGTTACATAAATGTCTCTTATATCATAGTGTGACCCATGTAATATAATATGAGCATATAATTTTTTCTCTAAAATATAAAAATACTCTTGTTTCCTCAAAATATATGAAGTTATAATTAATTACAATATAAGTTAATATATTCCTATTTCGTTGACAAAATAATTGTATACTATAGAATAAATTACTCGAAACCTCCATTTATATGCCACTCAATTCATACTATTCCATTTATTTTACAAATAAAAGAAGTATATAACAGTTCTAAATTCACCTTAATAAAATGCATAGGCAAAGGATCTAGCTACATAGGGAGAGGGAAAGTAAAGTACAAGGAATATATCATACATCGTATCCATAGCAATATATATGATAAAAAGAATATACATATAACATTAAATTATGCACAATAATATATGAAAGGCGAGTATCTAATTCTAATATTAAATATTCTTGTAAGTTAGATTAGGTGAGGAATAAAAGTGGGAAGATAATCATGTGAATAAAAGAAAAATGTGTAAAAGATACTCATTCTTTCAAATAACAATAATATCAATCAAATCAAAAGCAAAGCTATCACAATCAAACTTAAAAGCGTGAAGAGACTAAACTCTTGACACAGAGTCAGTCTTTTTGTTTCCATGGCTGCCATCCTCACCTCTCTTATTGCTTCTCTTTTATTTCATTTTTTTATTTGTCACTTCTAGTAAATCTAAGTCATTATTTAATACTTAGTTAGATAAAAAATCAAGGTGAACAATTAACAAAAAAAAAAGTTACGGTTTGAAAGTTTAAACCTTATGCCAAGGTTTCAAAACTGTGCATTAAAATTTAATCTAGGATGTTAAACTCACACGATATTCTAAATTAAGGTAAATTACTTGAATTAACGGAAATGGTATGAACTCATAATAGTTCATATTATGCGATGATGTTAGCAACCGTAAATTTTCATGTATTTTAGGATATGTTTAATCACACTTTCTACTAAAATCTCCAAACAAGAATTTAACGTATTCATACTACATTGGTTCTTAAATATGTCTAACTTTAATATTTCTTTATTATTATTATTATCATCATCATTATTATTATTATTAAATGGTGTAATACCATAAATTATAAAGTTTTAGTAATAGCCAATGTCAATATGCCAATACTTATGTGAGTTTCAAACCGACCCCTTTGCTTTGCGGGCAATTTAATCGTCGACAATGATGGATCGAAGATCCGGCACCAAATTCGCAAGAAAATAACGGACTCGCTGGTCCTTTTTATGCACTAGTGATGGAATGAATTGTGGTGCATGAACTTAGTGCTTTATAGTAGGGTCTTGTATATAGTACACAGTGAAATGAAAGCCACCTCTCTCTTAAAAAGCCTCCAGTTTTCCTGTATTATCAAAAGTTTCCAAGGCTCTCCAACAGGGTTTGGATAATAAGTTCTTTCACTACCTACATTTTAACTACCTTTCTCTTTGAACCACTAATTAAATAATCATTATCTTGAGTTGACTTACTCATTCCTTAATCCACCCCATCTAAAGCACTAATCACTTTCTAGTGATTACACCAACGCAAAGCAAACCCTATCCAATTATTCAGAATAAATATGGAAAATGGTACCAAAGTTTGAATCTTACCCTTTTTTTATTAAAGAAGAATAGTCAATTAATTAATATCAGAATCATAATAGCTCTAATAAAATGTGGATATATATTAAATCATGTCTTCCTATTAATCGAAGAACTAGTTATTTTAGCAAGGAAATGAGAACTAAAATGTACGTGAAATTCATTTGTAATATAAACATGGATTATTAAGAAATTAAATTTACAATTGAGCACTAAACTATAAAAGTAACTAATTAAGTGAAGGTATTTTCCATTTCACTAATTCTAACTTTATTGGATGGAATGTATTCCACATCCAGGTTGGGAAATTTTTTTAATGCCCTATCGGATATTTCTCATTTCCACTGGAAATTACAAAATAAGCGTATTTTCTAAAGTGATGTGAAACTAAGATTTTTATATCTATATTACGATAAATTATTAGTGAAAAGTAATTAAATAGATTCATGATATTTATATTTACAGTAATTCAATGTTCACTTGGATGATAGACACACAATCATTTTTTATTATAATAATATAAAAAATGATTATACGTCGATTATCCAACGGGAACGGTACACATGACCCGATCCTTATCATAGAAATCTATTCAAATTGACTTGCGCTTTGACAAAAAAACCCTTCATAAAAAAACTCGGCAGTTTCGGTTTAGAAGTTATTACTCCTAATTTATAAAAGCGAATATTCATAAAAAAGAATTATACAATCAAATGCTATTGAATGTTGCTCTCTGTAATTTCTCCTTGTGTACACAAATATGCAGTGTAATTTATTGATATTTCAAATAAGCCATGTGTCACACGTGGAATAAGTGGGCCTCACATGATGACGTGGAATAAACCCATATGAAATGTGTTGGTAATTTGCATAATCTTAAGTATTGTACTGTGACTTTCCATGTTTAAATTAAAACATTAACCACCATATAAAGATTATATCAATAAAGATATTTTTCATTTATTAAAAAACATCTCATTATGATTTGATTAATTTAAGTGTTAGATGACTCTTGTCATGCACAAAAAAAATTACATAAATACATCAGTTCGTTGAAAATAAAAAAATAGTAATAAACTAATGTATTCAATTTGATAATTACATAAAATGCCCAGAAAGAAACTTGGTGCCAACTAGCTACCATTCAATGATCACTAACCGAAGTGTCTTTAAGGAAATGAGATGGACAAACTTTAATGTGCCCTCACTTTGCCTTTACCTCTAATTGTTAAAATCTTGACCCTGACTGTTTCCACCTTATCTTAATTACACATATCCATTTTTCTCCAAGGAAATCCTCAGGTGCGGAAATTGCTCAAAAGGTACCTTGATTTTATACTAAGAGCTTATTTGCAACCCTATATTATACATATGTTCTTTATTTACAAAGTACTTGCACTTGTCTGAAATTTTAGAATTAGTATTTCATATGGTGTATATATGTCTCTTTTTTATTTTTTGAAAATGCAACTTCAAGTTGTGTAACTGTCGGTTTTGTTTCTACAATTTGTGAATATTATAGCATTTATGGCTCATTTAGTTGGCAGAACTAAGTTAACATCTGTGAATATTCTCCTTTGATTAGGTGATTAGATAGTGAAATGCATTGTCGTTTGATGCTTTTAACTGATTAATTGTTTGCTTGAAAGAAAATACTAATAGTATTCTCATTTCTTTGGTTGATGCTTTTAGCTGGTTAATTGTTTGTTTGAAAGAAAATACTAGTACTACTCTCATTTTTTTGTGTGCTGCTTTTAGTTGGTTAGTTGTTTTCCTGATTCAATGATCGTTTCTATATTATTATGATTTGTTTTGGTTATATTTTTGATACACAAATGTTAGTAACTTCTGGTAAACCAATTATCCTGGTTACCTTAATCTATGTATCACATGTCCGATTATTTGCGAATCATTCTCGTGTAAGTATTCACTTCTGTTTAGCTTTTTTTTTTACAAGAGTAATAAATGCTGAAAATTTTGCATATCTAAGATTTTTACATCTCCAATTGGAGACTCTGAAAAGTGGAAAAAGTTCTCTATCCTAATTCCTTATACCACCTAGAAAAAACATATCTAGTTTTTGGAATCTTGTGCAAACTTTTGATAGGAAACAATTGTTTGCTTTAAGCAATTCATATTATCTATTAATTTCATTTCGAAAAATGAATTATCGGCTATGGAATGCTCATTCAATAAATATTTGATGCTATCTATCTCATAGATTTTGAATGTCTCCAAGTTCGAGAAAGTGACATGAAATAGAAGGGTATGAGATAAGAGATGAAAACTGAAAATCATAAACCAAAATTAGTATTTGGGTATTTAATTGAGGAAATCATGATAATATCATTTCATGAAAGAGATATTGTTGGCTTTCATTCTCGTGTTACTTGAATCTCAACCCACGAAATTCCATAATACTTTGCAACTGCCTTTTCTTTATTCACTGTGTTTGTAAGTTAATAACAAGAAGCTTGTTGGGAAATATTAAATGATAATCACGGCGTGTTCGACGTCTCTAATTTTAAACTTGACACTGACCTGAGAGATACGGTTTGGTATTCGTGACAAGATCGTCTTTACAAAAACAAAACCGTAGACATTACACTTACTAGGAAGTCTGCTGGCGTTAATCAAATTCAGCTTTGATAATTCGAGTAAACTCGAATGCCGCTATGGACAATAAAACATTGATAGTTATACACATACGAAAAAGAGCAATGCGTCATCAAATTTATATTTTAAACTAAACTTTTGTTAAAGAGTCAGATATTAAACTCGACTATATATTAAGTTTTTTAATTGACGAAATTTGTCAAATTAAATCAAATTTTAAAAAGTATGAGTTTTTTATTTATATATTTATAAAACAACACACTTCTAATTTACTTACACAGGGAAGTGTAAGTGTTGTTATCGAAACTGATATGACCAACAAATCCAATTGCAATTCAATCATATTAATGGGTAAAAACTAAAAGTAAATTTTTAACATCCATTCAATATTAACACTAGCTAAATGCATCATACATATTAATTATTCTTATATTTTGATAATTCTACTAAAAAACTCACTTTTATTAAATGTTGCAACTCTTTCCTCTTCTTATTCAATACACCATCTGATTTCAAGATATCTAGTTTACATTTTTAATATATTCTTTATAAACCCACTAACTTCTCTTATATTTGTTTAGTTTCTCATGTTTTTTTTACCATTTATTACTTTTCCTTTATTAATGTTAGTTGTGATTAGAAGCAAGAATGAGTTTTAATTATCATTTTCAAGACTTCCCTCTTACCTCAAATCATCTATTTTAAAAATTTGTTCGTTAGTATTACATTTAATTTCCGATAATAAAAATGAGTGAAAAGAGGGGATAGAGAAATTATCACTTACCAAAATAAAAAGATAATGACGGTAAGTTAAAAGAAACAAATATTTCTTCTTATATACAAAATTCTTAGATTGGAATATGATTTCTATGCCCCTTAATTTCTCCTTGTAATCTTTTTACTTAAATAATTATGTATAACTTTTTTAGTAAAATTTGTAAGACTTATCATCATTATCAACTTGGAATTCGAATCTAGAATTGAAATTTTAATTTGTGAATCGACAACCATGAATCAAGTCGTGTGATTCAGTTTAAGTTGAATGAAGTACATATTGTAGGTCAAAGTAGAAATATTGAGAATTTCTTACCAACACCTCCATTCCGCGTAAGTTGATTCTTTTACCTGAAAAACACATTCACTAAGAAAAACTTAAGCATTTTTCGGTTGATTTTTATTGGTATGATATGGTACCAAATTAAAAAATCATAAAAGAAGCTATGCATTTGGCCAAATTTTTTTTTTACAAATACTTCCACATGACCCACAACCGACTATTAAGGAGAATGAGTGGAGCGACTTCTCAAGACCCACATTTTTAAGAGGCTTGTTATATTTTGGGTATATACATTTTACATGTATTTATGATTAAGAAAGTAACATGGGTGGAACCTAGCTTCGATGATTGAGCAATGCACATATATACACTATCAAAGTGCTGTGTTTGAATCTTGAAATGGTTTTTTTTCACAACAGTCTATTCCTTATTTTTTACAAAAATATGTTTAATGCTTAAATTAGAGAACTCAATATTAATATTTCAATATAAGTCTCATATTATTTTCAATCAAATCCTTAATATAATAAGAAAAACTAGAATTTAATTATTTTTATTTAAATAAAAACTAGACAATATTTTATAATTATCTTTTATTATTATTAACTTTTGAATTTTTTAAAAAAAATAAAGAATTGTCAAAAAACTTTAGTTATATTAGTTTCTGGTAATCAAATTCTAACTTTTTATGATAGTTTTTTTCGGTGTGTTATTAGTTTAATCTTATGTGAGGTTTGGTTTATTTCTAAGCAGACTACTCTTTTTTTTCCTCGTAACAAAGCAATTTGGTATTCAATATTTATTTTACTTTTTCTTATTGCATATTTTAATACAAAATGCTAATGATTATATATTGAGTATAAGAATTTGACAACTATTCTTGTAATTAAAAGATATCGCATTTCACAAACAAGCTCGTTTATTGTTTGCAAACAATACTAATTCAATACAGATCACAAAAAATAATATTAAATCTTAATTAAGAATATTCAACAAAGTACAATAAATCTGTAAAGCCTAATCTCAAAACCTCAACGGTTTATATACAATTTTTTAGAATGAAATTGGGTCAATAAATTATTTAAAATGGGTCATAAAATTGAGTTGGGTAAGAATGATAAACACCAACATATAATTGTGCAGTTTAATTTTTATAGATATACTTTATTTTAAATTTTATAAAATTTATTTTTTATATGTATTAATAATCGAACTATTTCACGAATATTTATCAAGCCTGTTCGCAAACCTTTAATCGAGTTTGTTCACAAACAAATGAACCAAGTTTGACTTGTTCATATTCGATTCGTGTATTATTTGAACCATAAAACCATGTTCATGAACATTTATTAATCGAGTCGAGCTGAGTCGAGCTCTAATAACGATTCTCAGTTTTACAGGACAAAAAAAACAACAAAAGATCATAATATTTTGCATCAAATACCATATCAACTAACACAAAAGCCAAATCAACGAAAATCAATATGGCAAGTACTAAAGATCAAATAGCATGTGTTTGACTGATCTAGTACCTACAATTTAAGGTTTTTTTTCTTCATTTACAGGTTTAGACTGGGCCTACTTAGTACAAGACCGTGACCCATAAGCAATGGATCTGGTGGAAATGGAAGCCCACCAATTTTGGGAAATTGGCGTGAAGGGAGAGCATACTGAACAAAACCAAATAAATTAAAAAAAAATGATAAAAAAAAATAAGGTACCTAATACTAAAACTAGTAGATTTTTGATTCGGATCAATCAAACTTAAATATTGTAATCTGCTTTGGTATGTTTTGAAAAAAATACGATATTATCAACATGCTATATATATTTGAAGTTTTTTAAGGTCGAAACCGATTCTTTGTTTTTGTTTACAGGCCTATTTGTAAGCTTTCATCATTTTCACACACTCTTGAGTCAAATATTATATCAGTACGTTAACTATCATGCGACAATGTGGATGTCTATAGGTCTGCTTTAGGCTCTTCGAGCCAAGCCTACCCATTTCCATTCACGAGCCGAGCCGAGCTGAACCGAGCCCAGACATGTTCAGTCTCGGTTCGGCTCATTAACATTCCTAGACATGAGAACTATAATAAAGGAGAACGGCAACAGAGCTACCTTAGGAATTCTCTAATATTTACTACAGAAGATCTTAGCTTGCTTTTGACCTTGAGGCAAGGTCTTGAGGGGGCGGGATTGTTACGAGGAATAATATTGAGCTAGACTTAGCGTTTTGCCTTGTAACTTTGGCGTTTTGGTATTTGTTTTCAGCAGTTAATTACTTTAGGCTGCAGCAATGTAGCTGCGTTTTATGCTTTTCAATTGTCGTTTTAGTTAGTGAGTTGTTAGCTAGTAGAGCATCACTATATCTTGTATGCACTCTGTAATTTTCGATTATGCTTAATGAATAGAAACCGTTACTCTCTCTCTCTAGAATTCTTCTCTTCTCTCTCTCTCGCCCCTGAGTAGTCTGTTATGATTTCCTGTTCTATTTCCCGTCAATCTCCGGCTCGGCCGGCATTCTCCGTGCATCAGATTTCTCAAATTATAAGTTTAAGACTTATGCGTTTTTGGATCTTTAGCCTATTCAATTATGACAAATTCTATGATAAAGTTATCTTCACCGTGTCTTTTTAACCATTAGATCAATGTTGTGATAATTGATCGTTACAAAATTCAAAGTAACGATAATTTTGTCATAAAATTCTCTTGGCCCCCCTCAAATTGTCATATTTGCATCTCTTAGTCTCATGAATGAAACTAAACGTCACATTTCGGAGAGTATGTGCGACACTTATCAAAGTTCGAAAAGTCAACATAATAAAAATAGACATGTGCCATGAGATGTAAAATTTTCAAAAAAAAAAATCTGGATAAATTCAATTGAATCCCTTTTAATTTATCAATTGCAAAAATGACATCTTCCTTAACTCCCCAAATTCATACAACAATACAAACAATAGACAATGTTCCCTTCTCCAACAAACATTTTTTGGATGTAACAAAAATAAACTCTACCAAAAATAACAATTTCAGATTCAACAAACTCATCACCGACAAAATCAAATCATAATGCACAGGAACCATTTTCGTTTAAATCTAGAATAATAAATTCGAAACTAATTGTGGCTGGTTAAAAGGATGAGAAATTAAAGCAAAGGACTGGATTTGGTAGGTAGCATGAAAGGTATCTTAAACTTTGGAGTATATATCTGATTAAAGTTCAAGGGCAGTAAAGTCTTCAGCTTTCAATTTCTACAGATTTAATTGAGTGAAATGAAATTTATAGAAGATGAGATCAATAAAATTGAGAGGGGATAGAAAAGATAGTAGAGCAACAATCCCAACAGTCCAATTACCCTTTTTCTTTATTAAAAGTAAAAAATACACGCATACTTTTTCAAACCGAGACACGTCAGTCAGCTAGCACATCAGATTTCTGGAGGCTAAGAGATGCAAAAATGCCAACTTGAGGGACTGAGAGAAACTTCAGTAAGTTTGAGGTACAGTATAATAACTGAGACAAGTCAAAGGATTATTGGCCAAAGGAAAATATTTTTTATTTGACTGATTTCATATTCACCGCATCCAAATGAAGCCAATAAAGATAAAAGCAAGAACTGGTCACATGTTATTCTCAATAAATTATTTAAAGTATCGCCGTATACAATCTTTACCAGATTAGGATTTAGTCATTAAAGCAACAAATGACACTTGCATAAGATGAGTATTATGCTTAATATAGTAAAAGATCAGCTCATGATTTTCCCCAGACATAAGTCAAATATAAACAACATCAAGATCAAAAGTAGAATGGTTCACATTTTGAAGACAAGCCAGTCGAACATAGTATTTACGAAAAGCGAATGAAGACAAGCCCAAAACCTCGAATTAAAAGGAACAGAACTTATCCAATGTTTAACGGTTTGTGAGATGTAGCCTGAACTAATAGCTAAAAATATAAGCATTTTTTAAAAATTACAATCAACTTGAATAAGTATTAAGGTGGAAATAGACAGCCCTGGTTTTGTCGAAATTTAGTGAGTCAATGCATAAAACATTCAATCCATGCTAAAATGAGAGATTAGAGTTCCAATGAACTAATGAGAAAATAGTATATACACAAATTAGAACAACGGATTGTTTAAAACTGTAATTTGGTAATAATAATAGTATACCTATCCATGCTGCCTTTAAGAAAAATCCACTAAACCTGTTAAAAAAAACATTACTTTCATTAATCACATAAATACCACTCCCTTTCAAACAAAAGAAATGTTTACTACATTTGGTGCCCATAACTCTTCATAACCTCCAATGAAAAAGAACACAATGCATAAATCTAATAATTTTTAGCATAAACGAAAAGCAGAAATAAAGTGAGGTTAGATAATAAATTATACTTATGAGAGCATGTAGAAATTGTAAATATCATCAACGTATTCAGCCACAACCAACTTATAATTCAAATCATCTTTATCTATGTTTATCTGTGAATCCTCTAGCCGTTTGGTAAATCCAAAAGCTCCATAAGGTTAATTGCTGTGACATACCAACACATGTCAAGGTCATCAACGGGTCTTCGCTAGCCCAAACTCCACCAGGACTTTAACATGAACCTCAGGATCTCGGCTGTCAGGCCTTTTTCTCACTCTTATATCATGTAGAGGATCCGTGAGCCGAGAGAGTGTCGGGCTCGATAGCTTAAGTGAGCATACAAGTGGGTTTGAGCTCATCTAACGCAAAATCAATTGGTTTGTTTTAAGGTCCAATCTACTCTAGTTATTTACTACTCATTATTCATATTTATTATCGATGTGGGATAATCCCAACATCTCAACAAGTTATAGCCATGTTACTGTTTTACTGCTTTCATACTGAAAGTAGTTTTTTAAAAAAAATTCTTTTTAGCCCTGTATTTTTAAAACCCAAAAGCATGAGTGTCAAAACTCAACCAATGCAAATTGTGATATTTAGAAATTACGTACCTAGAAGCATTAACTATTCCCCGTGCAACGGGATCACAGAATTGTAATTTGTCGAGTGTTACTTGCACAAAGTTCGCTTCAACTAGCCCACTTACTACAACTACTGCCGATGTGAGAGATGAATTGGCACTTGCAACCCATTATAGTATTAAACATTAATGCTGGAAGTAATTAATTTTAAACAACTGATAGTTCCATTCCATGTATATTGTATGATATGTAAATAATTGTAGTATTTAAGCTGGGGAATAAGATAAATTTCCTTGAACACAGAATTAGAATTGTGCCTTCAAACAATGACACTATATTGAGAGCCAATGCAACAGTTATACATCTTAATAGGATCAATACAGTCAAGGTTGGTTCCAAGCCAACAAGAGTAGTTGAATACAATGAGAATATTGTTAAAATTATTACTGATGTAAAAATCTTAGCTGCATGTCTTTTCACAGGCTGCAAAACCATGAAACTTAGCTTACTTCTCATTATTAAGAACTCATATAAATTTGTAAAGAGAGGAATAACAAGATAACTGTGAAGGGAAGTAAAGACCTTTCTTTGCTTGAACATTAAAATGGCAAAAGAAAGAATAACAGAGCCCAAAAATCTCATCAGAAAATCGTTAGCTCCAGGATTAGATCCTGTCTTTCTAAGGTAATATCCTGTGCGCATTAAAGAAATTGAACCACTAATTACAGATATAAGGGCATAAGAGGTTGCAAGTCTAAGAAATAAGATATGTGAGGGAGAAAGCTAATGTTTCATGATTTAAATTTCTTAGAAATAATGAGATATTGAACCATCTGCGAAATAGTTTTCAATTTCCTCACATTAAAAACAGTACTATTCATCATTATCACAATTAGCAAGAATGATTCCTAAAAAATAGTATAAAGGAAGAATTTGTGGCACAACTGAATATTACATGGAAGAAAGATGCAAACCTAATGGAGCAGAGAAGAATGAGTCCAACATTGAAAAGAAAGGAGCTCATCAAAGTAGCTCCCCATCTGCAAAACAAAACTCATTATTTAATGATCCACGGAAGCTTTAAAGTAGGCCAGAATACAGTTGCATTAGCACTCGATGTAGGTTCAAAATGATAACAAAATCATTAGTCAACAATGTTTGTTGTTCCCAATTCAAGGGCCCCAAGAGATACAGTACCTTCAAAGTGCTTCGATAAACCTGCAATTCTAAAGTATGGACAGAATTTATAGTCTAAAAGAATGTGATCAGTCAATGGAATTAATACTATGACAAAAGGAACAATAATTTCATTTTACATATCAAATGATCATCCCCTGAAATTGCACATGAATTAAGATATTCACAAAAATAATCTTCCTCTTACTTTTGGATGTATTCATGTGTCCTGATATATGAATCACATCAATATTCATAAATAACAAAGCTATGTAATTACTAGAGTTTTCTGGTTCTATTTTAAACACAAGGTTTAAAAAACTAAATATCTACAATGCTCAAAATCTAAAGAGAAGAAAGTAAAAACACTAATTTTAGTAGTGGTGACATATACGCTACCTACTCTAGGTAATTATAATAACCAAGATTAGAAAAAAGTAAAAGAACATAAAAGGAGATTAACAAATGACAAATCATCTGAAACAAGAATCTTAGATTCCTAATTAAACATATTCTAAAGGGAAAAGTACTCATTTTTTGGTATTTACATTTCATTTCAATTTACAAAAAATTAAACAACAATGAGCAGATCCGGGTTATTAGTGCTTATTACATCTTAACTTCAATATAAGACGAGATCATACAAAAATTAAACAATGATCGATAATATGAAAAATATTTCAGAAGAAATAAGAAATTTAAAATCCCATGAATTCCAACATATACAATAAAATTAAAACAAGAAAATAAAAATTGTTGCTTTCAATCGATCAAAACAAAAAACTAGGCACTATAAATTCAAATAAAAGAAGCAAAATCACAGATCAGGATAATTAAAGAATAAATAAACAAGAGAAGAAAGAAAAAAGTAGTAATCGAACAAAAAAAATCAATAAATCAACTAATCAATTAACTCAAACAAATCAATAAAAAACCAATCGATCGAATGAAAATCGAAGGCATTGACTGTATTAAAATGACAAATTGTTCAAATAAAAGAAATCAAAGCGTAAAGAAAATAATTAATAAGAGAAGAATGTAGATAGATAGAAGAAAGTAGTAAACTTTAAAATGGTGGCAACAGACGAGATATGTTGTAATCAATTTTTTGTTACTAAAAATGATGAAAGAAACTTCCTAACTAAACTGATGCGCATCTTTTTTTCTTCGTTACTTCCAATTACAACCCTTCTATCTCTAATGAATTAAAATAATTCTGAGTGCGGAAAAAATTAAAGCGTTGCTTTGAGAAGCGTCTTCCAATGATTAAAACGAGATCATATTCATTATAAATAAAAAAAGTTAAAAAGACTCGAAACATCTTCAATTTTAAACTTGACACAAACCCGAGAAACCTGGCTCTGTATTTGTTGCAAGATCATCTTTACAAAGATAAAACTATGGACATTTACTCTTGCAATGACGCCCGTTAGCGTCAATCAGATTCAGCTTTCCTGATTTGAATAAAATCGGACGTCGTAATAGGCAACTTCTAACTTAGTGGATTGTCTCGACAAAACATTGATAAGTTATAGATATGCGAAAAAATAGCAATGTGTTACCATATTTATTCATAGAGTCGGATATTAAATTTCACTATACAATAAGTTTTTTGAGTTAATAAATTTAAACTCTTACAATTTTGACGAAATTGGTCAAATTGTGTCAAATATTTTCCAAAAAAGTATTCAGTGTTTAGTTTATATATTTAAATCTAACAGATCAAATTTCGATTAGCACCAACTTCCCCTTTACCTAACATTGACTATATCAATTTTGAAATTTTATTTAATTATCTGGTGCTCTTTTCCTTAATAATGTGGTAATTTGCTAATCATTCTTTCATGTAAAAATTTGTATGTTTGACACTTAGGATAAGGAATAGAACATTTTCAATTGTTCAATGTCTCTAATCAATTACTGTTTGGAGACGTAAGGATTTTAGATATACATTTTCAACATTTATTCTTATTGCAAAAAAAAAAAGAATGCTAAACAAAGAAAATAATTACACGAGAATGATTCACGATATATTCAGAACTTAGATATGTTATCTTAAAAGCATGTCTCAACATTCCAAGAAGCACCTCACTCTCCTCGATCTCTAAGTGACCATCGAAGAACTCAATCAACCTAAACTCAGCATAAGAAAATTTGCAGGTCCATTCCTCACAACCCCTCCTACAACCATCTTTCGGTGACCCTACACATAGTCGCATCAGAGCTGATGCAGACTATGGACACTTCCAATCAACGCCACCAAGCATCCATGTAATCATAAACACCCTTTTTTCACCCACCACTTTGCACTCATATTGTGGTTTCTCCTATAAATACCTGCCCGTGAAGATGAGAAAACCAATTTTTTGATGATTCATTAACAATTCAACTATCAAAAGCTAAGACATATAACACAATATTTACTCATGCACGAGTATATCATATATGGCACAATATTTACTCATGCACGATTATATCATACACCTAGAGAGTAAAAGATTTTCAAATTATTTTCTAAAAAAATGCTCACACCCATATTATTAAGTAAAAAGTTAAGAGCAAGATTAATCATATTAATACTCACAGTGAGTATTGTATAAGAAAAGGAGATTTTAAAAAATTTCAAAAGTCTACAATGATGAAACCTGACAGCATACCGCACAACCAAATGCTTAAGACTACCTGATAGCTTGCTATTTCAGCATGTTTTATTGTCTATTGTTCTATTTATTGGAATAGTTTACTACTGATTTTGTGGTTAAACTGTGTGTATTCAGGTATTAGGTGATTCTGTGAAGAAATCTCAAGGAAATGGGGATTTGCCTGGAGTCAAAGTTAACAGTGGAGTTAAAAGGCAACAACTGTCTGAAATTAGCCTAAAATCAAGGTTAAAAGGCTGCGAATAAAGGCAATTCTGGAATTAATTGATCAACTGGAAGACGTGTTGTTTAATTAGGAACCTCCTGCTTTATCATGTTATTTTTATTCTCTTTTTATTAGATAATTTGAGAATTAAAATCAAGGATTTTAATGTTTTGATTTAGCTAGTCTTCTTACCTAATTAGGAGATTGGATTTCCTATCCTATTTGAAGACTTGTATCTAGGAAATAGTGGACATCTCGATTTTTTGAACTAAGCTGCAAACAGCAGCTTTTGATTTGAATTATTTTACTTTTCATTAATTATGAATGTCGATTTTGGTTTTTAATCGAACTATGTGTAGCTAAATTCATCGTTCTTTCGACTAGAAGAATTACTTGAAGGTATCATCAAACGTGAGGCTTGTGTTTATTTGTGTTTTTGAATTTCAATTTTCGGATCCAATCAGTAATATTTCTATTGTTCGAACTTTGATTTCGTCAATTCGGCCGGTTGTCGTTTATCGAAAAGACACACATATTGTTATTTTATTGTATTCGTGCTATCATGAATAGAAGTTTTGTAACAAACGAATTCTTCTAAAAGATTCATGGTTGGATTTGAATTAAATTTTTTCTTTATGCTATCGTAAAGTTTTAATTTAAAGTTGATTGTTACACGTAAAGTCTTTTTGGAATTAAACCTTGTCAGCTATCTGCAAGTGCGTTTCCCCAGTGAGTATTGTATAACAAAAGGAGATTTGGAAAATTTCAAAAATGTATAATGAAGAAACCCAACAGGCTACCGCACAACCAAATGCTTAAGACTAAACCTGTTCGTCGAGCGGGCAGGGCCGAGCTTGGCTGGCTTTTTACAAAAAAACGTTAACTCAAGTCCGTACTTTAGAACTTTGGGCTTGGGTCGGGCTAACAAGATCATTCTCAAGCCCGGCCCAGACCCATAAATATTATTTTTTATTAAATTAATAGAAAAAATATAAAAAAAAGTTAAAATATGTTTAAATTTTAAATATAATTGCATTGTTTACTTAAAATCTTTAATATTTAGTAACATATATTGTAATCAAGTATAAAAATTTAATAGGATAAAATATAAAATTTTAAAATAATTATAAATTTAATGTATAAATATATACTAAACAAATAAAATTATTCGTCGGGCCGGGCTCGGGTATTTATATAAAAACCAAGTCCGGTTTATAAATCTTCGGGCTTTGATGGGATCAGGATCAGGCTTTTTTAAAAAAATGAATGTCCAAGTCCGGCCCATTGAAGCGGACTTCGGCCTGCCCGGCCCGCGAACAAGTAAGACTACCAACATAATTTAATAATGCATAAGAACCAAGGAAAAAGATGGCAGAAACTACTCATGTTGTGCTTAATATGGATAATTAATAGCACTTCTTTTGATTTGTTAGTCAATGAGGAGAATGGTTTTTGCGTAGGTTGCTATAATAATTTCAAATACATAGGCTATTTCTTCCAAGTTGTTTGATTAGCTTAGTTAGTCGCAATAATAACAGCTCATAATTTGGCTAAACTCGGTGTTTCTCCATCTTGGTTGATTATTAATCCAATTACTCCCTCCATCTACTAAATATTGTCGTTTTAACTAATTCACGTTTTAAGATAATAATTAACCGAATAAGATGATTTACTGATTTACCCTTTCATAAATGTTCAATTCTATTTTCAAAACTTCATTAATATGTTGAACAAAAACAATTTTCTAGTGTTTAAATATTGATTCCTATAATCTTCTCATCTTAAAAGTTGAACAAATTAATAAGAGTATAATGGAAAGCTTAGAGAAAAAACACCTTGAAAATACAAAATTACAATAAAAAAGAGAAATCAAAATCCCTCTTAAATGTTAATATTTAGAAAATGGAGGGAGTATTTTCTTTGTAAAAAACAATACATGATTTTTAAGTACCATAATTTATTTTGCTGCAAAATTCAGCATTAATCACAACATAATTTTGAGAATTTTGAGTTTTTATGGAGTAGATAATCTGGACCATCACCTACAAGATTACATGCATATCCTTGAAGTAAATAGTTTTTGACTTTGTATGGAGTAAATATTTTTTGTGCTTGAAACAATATATAATTGGTGATTAAATGGTAACATCACTAATTAATAAATGTGACTTAAAAATTATAAGTAACATATATATAAAAGAATAAAAAAATAAAAAAATAAAAATATGGTATTTGTTAAAAAAATTATATTTTGTAAAGTTATACCCATAATTATATGAGAAATTATCAAAACTGACATGTTTTACCAATAAATTTTCGGTTCACATTTTGGCCCATTACTTTTTTGATCTAAAATTAATCCAAAATTGTTTAGTACGTTCTTTTCTCCCTCATTGTCTCTGTACGTGCTTCCTAACTAAACGTTTCACATCCACCATAACTGACTCTCTACTCTCTTCATTCTCAACTGATTTCCTTACTTCTCTTTTGCGATTTTTTGCTTCCGATTTCTGCTTAGTTCTCTTCGATTTGCTGCGTTTTTATCGCCACTAAATATCTTGACTTGTAATATTGAATAAAATGATTATGTATCGTATTTCCTCGAAAAAGGGAAATAAATGAACTTGGATAACTGTACATACATATTAGATTCAATTGAAGATAAAGAAAGTGTTAAGATCCAATTCCACATCTCACATTCAAATCCAGACTCAGATCTTGTCTAATGACTATTATACCAAGTATGAAGTGAATTTTATACCAGGTATAATAGTCATTATAATAAATAATATCAAAGAATATTCAAATAATTGGAGATGAAATGATATTAAAATAAGTTTCAGATTTCACATTTTAAATGTATAATAGTCATTATACCTGTTATAACGATCATTATACCAGGTATAATACTTATTATACCTTGTATATTAGTCATAGTAAATAATAGTGACAGAAATATTCAAATCATTGAAGATAACGAAAATATTAAGATCTGATTTTGAATTTTACATTCAAACAATATAATAAAAATTTTACTTGATATAATGACTATCATATATATATATATATATATATATATATATATATATATATATATATATA